>CM077451.1:31995745-32140745 GCA_039654765.1 Mylopharyngodon piceus
TATATACAGTGCACAGCATAAATGAGTACACCCCCTCCCTCTGAACAAATACAAAAGATGTATTTTCTTTATGATCACTAATACAATTCATGGAAAGATGGCAAAACTAAAATGTATTAAACATATACATAATAAAAACTGAGAAATGTATGTCATTAATAGCCATAAAATAAGTAAATTAGCCAACTTTGTTTAAATTAAGGATTGCAGAAATGAGTACACCCTAGATTTAATTCAACAAATGTATAATATTCTAGCACTTAGTATGCCCTCCATCATTTTGAATATACTGCACTGACCCTTCTTGGCACGGAGTATACAAGTTCATGACAAATTGTCACATCTGTCCTGTTTAACTCCTGGATGATGAGCTCCTTAAATGCCCTGATCTTTAATGGGGAGTGTTGCTCAACTCGTCTCTACAGAATCCCCCACAGGCGCTCAAGAGTGTTAAGATTGAGTGCAATACATGTTCACAGAAGGTTTTTCATCTTTGGCGAATGCATATCCTCATTGTCATGTTGAAAAAATGCCCAACAATGCAGGGAATGAGGAAAGGGTAGCATCTTCTGTTTCAAGTTTGTGTATTAAATTACACAGTGGTGTGGGAATTCATGACAGCATTGATAAAGCACAACACCCTCACACCTTCAGCACTCATACATCCCTATATAAGAGCTTTACTACCACTGAACTTTACTGTGGGAACCAGGCAATTCTCACTGTACTTCTCCTCTAGCAACAACATTTTGGATGCTGTTAGATCCACAATGATTGATTTGGTCTCATGACCAGAGTATTGATTCCCAGAATCTATATTTTGTAAATATGGACTTTGGAAATGGCTAACTGACTTTATTGTGCTTTGGCTACAGTAGATAGTTCCAGTGAGAACAACAACCATGCATGTCATTTCTGCAGGCTGCATCTTACTCTGTGAGATAAACAGTCACTCTTTCCATAGCTTTGGTTGGCTCTGAGACACTCGCTTGGTATTTCTCCTGCTCTTTGTCTAGCAAAAAAATCCCTCATCACTAAATGAAAGCTTAAAATGAAGGCCTGATTATTTCAGGGGCCCTGTCACAAGTCCATTGTTTTTTTTTAAATTTCTGTGTTACTTTTGCTATATTTTCACACTTAAAACAATGATTTGGTAATCCTTTTGTACCACTGTCCTCTTTTGTGCTAAGAAATAAGTCTCCTGACAGTTCTCTCCCAAGTGCTTCCATTGTTGTCAGCAGCCTCTTTCACTTGTCATGAAATGACTTCTCTTTTAAATGTTTTGGTTCAACATACTTACCTGTTGATCAAACATTGCCTTCAATCCTACACCAGAAAAATTGTATTTTGTTTTATTTTGTAATCTCTAGGAGGGTGTACTCATTTTTGCTACACAACATTTTATCACCTTGATAAGAAAATCGTATTTCTTCTGAATATCACTTTGACATGCTTCTTTGGTAATTGATTAAGCAGACTTGCTGGAACATTATATCTCGAAAGAACCCTAACATGTCTTCTAAGTAATTGAGTAATTGCTGACTTTCAGAAGTTTCAGAGGGGATTTATGCTGTGCACTGTAAATAGTGAATGTTGCAGTATAAAAATTTTTCAAAACACTTGCACTCTTCTGCGTGTTTCTGTAACTTTTAGCCCTCTAGTGGTTAAACAAACAAACAAAAAAAAAAAACGGTGGCATTTTGTGGAAAAACATTGCTCCACACCAGACAGGCGTAAAATTCTCTGTACACATGGATAACACGTGACACGCACGGGCGAGTGACGCATGTACGCAATTTCGCGGCGAAAACCATCCTGTCAGGTCTAAAATATAAACACCCATAATAGACTTTACCACAGTCAATCAGGGTAAGACAAAAAACTCATTATGGAAGAAAAATTGATGACGTATTGACTATGTAGCAGCCTTTTGGTTTCAAATGAAAGAGGCAAAGAGTTTTTTTTTGGACGGGTGGCTTTGATTTATTTCACTTGGATGCAATAAACTGCTTAAGTATCAGTTGTCTTAATTCTTTGCTACAATTAATTCTCTCCATGCATCACAGCACCGTGTCTATCATTCACTTCATGGCATCATACCATCATTGCAACATGGCACCGTAATACTACAAAGAAACAAAAAACAAAGAAACACAAATCAAAAGGAAAACAACTACAACACAATATACAATATGTGAAGCAAACGTTCGCTGCATTAACTACAGATACCGATTATTCAATAATACCAATCAATTCTTTTAGCTGGTGTCACAAACGTTAACTTTTTCTCTTTTTCCTTCTATCCTTTAGTTTATGGCGCCATCTAGCTGTGATGCCAAGCAAAACGAATCAAAGAAGGAGGTCATTACAGACTCATTATTAACATTTCTACAGTTTTTTTTTTTCAATTGCTAACAAAGCATTGTTCAATACTGAAGCTTCACATTTTCAAAACTCTTCACACATTCAGTGAAACAGAAGTCATTTTTATTATTGCTTTCACGCAATGACCACTGTTTTTCAAAATCCATCAACACTTTTTGTTATTTACTGGTCTGCAAAACACTTGTATATATATTTGCAGCAGATTTTTCTGAATGCTAACACACTGCTTTCAAAACTGATGAAAGCACATTCAAATCAGAATCAGAGTTGAGCAAACTCTGTGCATTTCTGCAGGAATTATATTGAAATATAAAATCTTAGCAGAATATATGAGACATATATGAAGTGTTTTGTTGGTCTGAGTGAGTTTTTTGAGGTCAGATTAACCTGTTTGGCCAAGATTCGGTGTTGGTAATGCAGTTTTTGAAAATGGCTTCAGTATTGAAAACAATGCTTGTTAGCAATTGAAAATATTTAGGATGTCTAATTAGGCTACATGAACGAAATCAGTTCAACAGTTCATCTGCAGTGGTAATTTTCCACTGTCTGAAAACCTTGAGATTTTATCTAGAGCATTCTTGTACTCTGAGTCTGATTGTCCTTCACTAACCTAGTACATTTCCACTGGCTTTTGTCTTACACTTACAACAGACTCCAGAATCATCCATCCTCACATTTTGGTCCACGAGTGGAAAAATCGAGAATGTTTCGGTAACTCCTCCTCCGCGGGATAAAGTGAGAGCGGCGCGCGATCATCAGACAACGGGAGAAGACAGCAGGTGAACGCGAACCTGGTTTCAGAGATACTTGCTTCAAGGTTTTAAGTGTACACTGAAAGCTATCGTATAGTACATGACTTTTATTCTGCTCGGGAATCATTAAAGGTATGTCTAATGCTGAAATTATAGTATTCAAGAATGCAACTTCAATGCAATACGCTGTATTTCATTATTCCACGTTGCATCTGTATATTTAATTTGGAATTAATAAAAAGCAGTTGCATTCATGCATGTTGCAGGTTCATCATCATAATGCCTGAGAAAGTTCGTATCAACAGCGCTGATGTGAAATACACTGAGAAACACATCGAGTCTCGTTACCGTTACCACACTGCGTCTGTGTGTAGAGATGGAGACACGTTCACTGTAAGTGTTTGAACACCTTTAAACTGATGGATTTTTGAGTGGATTGTGAGGGTTTTATTAGGAGAGTCTGTGTGAATAATAAAGTTGCATTGCATTTTGTTCCTTATTTGGTAGTTGCAACATACAACTTCTGTTAAACAATATTTTGAAACAGAACGTTTTTGGCGCTAAAGTAAGGTTCTCTTAAAGGGATAAAAATGAAAATTCTGTCATCATTTACTCACCTTTAAGTTGTTCCAAACCTGTATTTATTTATTATACACAAAAGAAGATAACTTGCAAAAATGTGGGTAACCAAACAGTTGTTGGTCCCCATTGACTTCCATAGTATTTTTTTCATGCTAATGAAGTCAATGGGGACCAGCAGCTGTTTGGGTACCCACATTCTTCAGAATATAATTTTTTTTCTATATATATATATATTCAACAAAAGAAAGAAAGTTATACTGGGAACAACTTGAGGTGAGTAAATGATGACAGCATTTCTCATTTTTGGGTGAACTTCCCGTTATGAACAAACGTTCTTCCAGTAACATTAATAGAATGTTCGTTCAAGTTATCTAGTCTTTATTAATGTTCTTAAAATGTTATGTATACCAGGGCCGTACCTCTAATTTTTGATATTTGATGCTGCTCTCCATTACGCACCGCTCTGTTTGTGGTTAGGATTGCGCACAGTTTAAAAATGGCACACCACAGCTCCAAAAATAGAAAAATATTTAATGTTCTCAACACAGGTGACGACAAGTGGCTCTTCATCAGACATCAGACAGCACATTTTACTAATTTGTTCCCTTGTTATAAGTAAATTGTGTGCATGATATACACTCTAAAAAATGCTGGGTTGTTTCAACCCATGTCTGGGTCAAATATGGACAAACGCAACCGCTGGTTGAAAGGGGTCATGAACTGCATTGTTTTATAATGTTTCCTGGGGTGCACTTATACTGTTAGTATGATTTTTACATCAAAAATTGTCATAATTTAGAAATAAAAGACATTTTTGCTACCCTGATTTTATCCTCTGATTTGAACGCTCTGTTTGAAGGGGCGTGTCACTGTGAGACTTCAGTGTAAACGCCTACTGCTGTGATTGGCTAACATCTTTGCATATAAAATAGCTAAGTATAGGGGTTACGCGCAATCTAACTTCCGTTTTCTGTAAAACAGATTAGATCGCTTCCGGTTTAGGTCTTTTGTATGTGATTCATGAAAAAATTAGCCGTTTTATTCAAGATAACTTAAAAGGAGCGAGCAAAGATGAGCATAACTGATGTCCCCCGCATATGCAGATTGATATTTAAAAGTTTTTTAAATTTTTCTTCTTCACACTAACGTTTAGATATTTAATAGAATAAAACACCTATAACAATGTGAACTAGGTATTTTCGCTGATTACCATAAAAGTCCATAGATATGCCATCATTTCATACTGCTGTTAACACTTTCTCTGACAAGCGGATGCAATGAGATCAGTTTTCCGGTTTGGTCATGTGACATTCGACATATACCCTATTACTCTCTTGAAAACTTTTAGCACGTTTTTACTATTACAGCTCTAAAGGTTAAGTAATCGTGTAAAGTGTTAATTATATTTAGGTTGTGGAACAGTGCAAACTTCATTGATTATTACGGGAGTTTTGGTGCGAGTCCAGAACTCAGTCACTGATAAACTCGCTCTGTTTGATTGACAGCTCCAGCGATTGTAAAGGGAGCGTTCTTTGATTGGTTTTTATATATAACTTAATCAGCGTTTAAATAACAGATTATTTTCATCCTACTAAGAGAAACAACGTGAAGTTGACCGTTTAGTCACTGGTTTGATTTACAAAAGTAACATTCCCATAATGTTTGCAGAATGATAAAATGGAACCTTCACATAACCAGGAAAAAAACATTTTTAAAACATTTAATAAACTAGACGTTCAGGAAACATTCAGAAATAATGTTTTCATAACTTAATGGGAACATTAGCAAACTGTAACATATTTTTGTTATCTGTGACTTTCACATGTGTATGTTGTTCAGGTGACGCCGTCCAGCACTGAGTTCACCTTCCGCACCGAGAGGACGGTGCCCAGGCTGGGTGTGATGCTGGTGGGATGGGGTGGGAATAACGGGACCACGGTCACAGCTGCTGTCCTGGCCAATAAACTGGGTCTGACCTGGAAAACCAAGACCGGTGTGAAGGTACAGAGTCTGAGATTCAGCAAACTGTGTCAATGTTTTTTAAGTTGAAAGACACAGACATCATTAGACATCAAGTAGAGACCCAGTAATCTTTGTAAATACTTTGTATTGCTGTTCTTTCAGAAAGCAAATTACTACGGCTCATTGCTGGAATCTTCCACGGTGTGTTTGGGATCCGGACCTGATGGAGAGGTTTACGTTCCCTTCAGAGATCTGCTGCCGATGGTGCATCCAAATGACATCGTTTTTGACGGTAAATAGAGAAGCTTTCCTTAAAAAAACATTCAATAAAGGTCAATTTGACCCAGACCATATCTGACTGGAGATGTAAACTGTTTGTGTGCAGGCTGGGATATCTCTGTCTCTGGATCTGGGCAGAGGAGCCATGGAGCGTGCTCAGGTTCTGGACTGGAGCCTTGCAAGAGAAGCTCACCCACACATGAACCAGCTCAAGCCCAGACCCTCCGTCTACATCCCAGGAATTCATTGCTGCCAACCAGGAGCACAGGGCTGACAACCTCATCAGAGGAACCAAAGCAGAACAGAGTGCACTATCTACCGTTTACAGAGTGCACTGAGATTTTATTAAATATTTTGGTAACACCTTATAGTAAAGCTCCGTTTGTTAGCATTGAGTAGATATATAAATACAGATAGTTTCAAATGTTTTTTTCATTAAGATGTTTTTCTGTCCTTGTGTCAGGTGGCACAGATCCGCAGAGACATCTGTGACTTCAGAGAGAAGAGCGGCGTGGATAAAGTCATCGTTCTCTGGACCGCAAACACTGAGAGATTCTGTGACGTCGTTCCAGGCGTCAATGACACTGCGGAGAATCTGCTGAACACCATTGAGGTGCCGCATTTCACTACAGCTCATTCATTTCCATTTGTTAAAGGGGCTATATGTAAGAATTTTCATGTATTAATCACTTTTTTATTGCCAATGTGTGAACAGTTTGTAACGAAATTCAAAAAACGAGACCTTCCCTGACTTCCTAGGTTGTCTATGAAAGCCTGATTTTTATGTAAAGGATGTTTTTGCCAGGAAAATGAAATGTTTACGTGCAAGCAATAAGTTGCTGGCTGCAGTTCACTTAACGGCCACCGGTGTCGCTAATAACAAGGGTTTCTGAATTCTACATATAGCCCAATTAACATTAGTTAACTGCATTAATTAACATAAGCTAACAATGAATAATACCTCTAAAGAATTTATTAGTCTTAGGGGGCGTTTACACTACACCATTTTCAACAAAAAATGTATGCGTTTTGGCCGTTTATTTACATGACAACGGCAATTTGGGGGCCTGAAAATGCAAGCTTTTGTTTCAAAGTGCAAGTTTTTGAAAACGATACGTTATACCATTAAAACGTGAATTTGTGAACACTGTGACGTCATGTGCATGTGTATTATGTGTTCAGTCTATAGGCATGTAGTGTTTCTTAACAAAGTGACATCGCCATCTACTGGTCTGACAGCAGAATACAGCATTTTTAGTCGTTTTCGGGGAACTAACAGTAACTAGTTGTATTTTTATTATCTAAAGTTAACGAAGATTTTTGTATACTGCACACAGATGTACTGCTCATTATTAGGTTAACATGGTCAATGGGACCTTATTATAAACTGTTACCCATTTTTCTGTTGAAAAAGTTGATGTTTTATGAATCCGTGCGGATAAGAAGCACGTTCTGTCATGTTTCTGTCACATACGGGAGGGGAAGTGTCTCCTTCCGCCATGTTTGCTAGCCAGTATTCTGGAGGGTTAGGCAAGTACATTAACGGATCCCCGCAGAACACGTTTGTGCCCGGAGCCGTGGATCTGGCCATCCAGCGCTCGGAGTCTTCATCGGTGTGAGATGACTTCAAATCTTGGCCAGACTAAACTCAAATCTGTTCTTGTGGACTTCCTGGTCAGTGCGGGAATCACATATAAAAGAGAACTACTTGTCTGCGTTTAATTTTCTGGTAACAATTTACAAAAATCATATATACTAAAATCATAAATATTACATATTGATCATTTTCAGCCAACTTCTATAGTGAGTTATAATCATCTTGGCAACAACGACGGGCTCAATCTGTCGGCGCGTGAGCAGTTTCGATCTAAAGAGATCTCAAAGAGTAACGTGGTGGATGATATGGTGCGGTCCAACCCGATACTGTACCTGTAGCCTGAGGAGAAACCTTGACCTACTGTGTGAGTGTGCATATATGATATTTTATTAAATTTACACTACCGTTCAAACGCTAGGGGTCAGTAAGATTTATTTTTATAAGAAATTAATAGTTTTATACAACCAGGATGCATTAAATTGATCAAAAGTGACAGTAAAGACAACTAAAATGTTACAAAAGATTGTTTGCAATTATAGCAACAAATAATGTTCTATTTTATGGCAGTTTCCCATAACTAGAAAACCGGGGGTTGAATTCTTAGTTAGATTAAACATTTTCCCTCTGTTAAATGTTTTCCATTTCAGTAGTGATTCATGAGTGATGCAATAATTTTCCAGGTTCAGAATTATGGGATTGGTGGCAGATATGAACCACATTATGATCCATTAGTAAGTTCACTATTTTGTCATGATGCCAATTTGTAGACTAACAAATTTTGCCATTGGTTCCCTCTGGGATTTCTATGGGGTTTTGAATGGTGTTTTTTGTATTTATGAGTAACAAGTCAATAAATTAATGAATAATTTATTTTAAAAATAAATTAAAATGCTGGCACAATTCTCCTGTTTCCAGTTTAAAAAGCAACTGTGAGAGAAATTCACTCTGAGAGAGAGAGAGAGAGAGAGAGATTTACTTTTTTGAGACTGTTATGATTTGCTGGTATGACATTAATGCCAACTTCCTGTGTGCAGAACAAGGATGTGACATGCTTGCAAGCCTCATTGGAAAAATCTGTACCATATTTTTGGACAACCACTGTAGCCCTTATGCTACTTGTTAGCAACATAGGCTACAATTTTAAATCACGTTTGTTTCAAAATTTACATTTGAAATTTGTCTGTTTGTAATTTATGATGTAAAACAAAACATGAAAGTCTCTTCAAGTACATATCCAGAGGGGAACCAGTGGCTTGAAAATGCAAGTTCTCTTGCAGGCTTTAAAAGTACAAATTCAACATGTATTCTGTGTCATTGAGAGCTTGATTACACATTGACCATTCAAATAACTGCAAACTAACTTATGAATGTTTGACCTCACAGAAGATAGTGAATGACAGGATTGCTACTTTCCTAATTTATGTGAGTCCTGATTTACTACTGTATTACAACAGAAGTGCAGCTGTCAAAAAAACTATTTGCCTTAATGGCATTAAGTTTTTCTACAGATATTTATATTGTGCAACAAAGTAATGTGCTGTTCCTGTAGATGAGTGATGTGGAGATAGGGGGTGCCACTGTGTTTCCCAAAGTTGGAGTTGCAGTGCAGCCGAAAAAGGTAAACCCTCAATTCTGTGATATATACAGTGTATAAGCATAATTTAATACAAATTTATTAACCCTGTACTGCAGGTCAATTTGACCCGTTTTGATTTTTGAGTTGTCAGAAATATCAGTTAACATATGTTATGCAAAATTTCAACACACTGATGTGTTTTGACATATACACACAAAATGACTATTACGATCATGATGTTTGCGGGTCAATTTGACCTGCATATTTTAATGTTCTAAGGCAGTGGTTCCCAAACTTTTTAGAGTGGAGTACCCCCTGAGGCATTCACCATCCTTTTGCGTACCCCCTCTCTTCCACTTAGACTGCACCTTTTCCATTAAGGGACAATATTTAACCCCTAAATTGACTTTCCAGTGCATTTTTATCTTTATAAATACCTTTACAACATTAATAATGTTTTAAATAAAAAAATAAAAAAATGTTCAATAGTAAAATATGCAATGATGATAAAAACGTGAAAAGTGATTCTTTTACATACTAAAACCGCCAATAGGTGGCGGTAAGTCTTAATGCATCATTTATGAATGAATCATTGAATCGATGACTTTAACGAACGATTCGTTCAAAGTCACAGATTCGTTCACGAAACACCGCTGTGTCTGTAGTTCTGCAGTGGCTTTCGTTGGAACTATTATTTCGTTGCAAAATACTGACAATACTGTGAAGAACATCACTTAATATTACCCCTTTTTTTGTTGAACTGTTCTATAAAATCGATGTCACATTTGCAAACGTGTGGATATTTGGATTTGCATTCTTGCTCGTATAATATTATCAACATTAAAAACAAGAACTCACAAAAGGTATGTTTTGTATCAAGAGTTTGAATCTTAAACTGATCTCTATGATCCTTCTGTGCCAGGCTATTTGTTTTTCATGCTAGTACGTGCTAAATCTACAGGTACATTGTCGAGAACGGCAGTAATATAGCGCGATCTGTTAAGGCAGCAGACTCTGACGTAACCTGTAAGCACCCATATGCACGCTGCTTATATGGAAATGGATTTAGTCAGTTTAACCACAAAAGATGTGGTATTTTGATTGGATGTCATGTATTTACGGCATTTTACGGTATTTACTTATTTTAAGATGGGGAAGAATTAAATGAACGACGAAACTCAGCATTTTGTTCGCGTACCCCCTCTGTCACGTCACGTACCCCCAGGGGTACGCGTACCCTAGTTTGGGAACCACTGTTCTAAGGCAACTGTACAGACCCAAAATAATAACATTTCGTGGTTATATTTTATTATTTTAGTTTTTTACTATTCTATGAACCTCAGAAAAAAAGGAGCTTCCCCCCACTTATTTCAATACAGAAAATAATTTGTCAGCCACATTATGGTAAAAATGAGCTATCATTTCTTTATTCATATATCTATCTGAAATATACTTATGTTGTTTTTCTTGAAATTTTGTCTCATTTAGTGTCATGAACATGCATGCAAAGTTTCAACACGCTGATGTGTTGTAAAATGTGCATACAGAAATTTTGTACGATCTTGCTGTTCGTGGGTCAATTCACAGAACACTTCACAGATTATTGTATATGTAAAAAGTTGTAAAAGTAAATTTTATAAAAAGTTATAGAAGTTTAAAGGGGGGGTATCACACAGTTTCTGCCAATCTCATGTTAACCTTAAGTACCTATAGAGTAGTATAGCATCCTTCATATCTCCGAAAAGTTTTTAATTTTATCATATTTATAAAAGATACATACGCTGTACCGAGTCTTTCCGAAAACGGCCGAGCGCCTGGAGGTGTGCCGTGTGAGCGTTGATAGAGTGACGAGTTGTCACGAGCATGCACAGCTTTTGTGTAGAGATCGGCTGCAAGCTATCAATGGTCAGCTTAACAAATATATTTAAACACGCAATATACCATCGCATTATGCTTGGATAACTTTTGAATCACTATAATGAATATAGCTTATAGTGAATGATGAATAATTAATTTATAAATTCACTGCGTTCGTATTGTTTACATTATATGCACTTAGGCGCCTATTGCCAACAAAACAGACATTTGAAGCAGTTTTACTCACCACCTGCGGTTCCGACTCATGACCGGGATCATATCACTGTGACCGCTCCATCTTTCAGTTTCAAACGATCTGTAAATCCAGCGTAGAACTGGGCCTTGTTTATGAAACCATAAGCGCCGATCCTGAGGGCTCGAGCAGCCACGGAAAAACACGAGATATTCTCCATTCATTTTAACCAATAAAAAAGTGATTGCAACTATCAGTTTCTATGGTTATTTTAATAACAAATATCGAGAGCGCATCAATGTAATGTGTGAGCACAAATCTCTCAGCTCCACTTAATGCTGGCTTCTTTGGGAAGCAAGGTTATCTTTCCCTCACAACCAAAAACACACTTCTTTGGTGACATTGTTGATTTTGTGCAGTCCTGTGACCTGTGCAGCGCTGCCGACGACTTCCGTAGAGCCGAACGCACGTTGATGGGCGTGCTCTTGCTCTCTCGCTCTGGTCGTCGTATGTGCGCGCGCTCTTCCGGGAGAAGTGCCCGTACAAGGAATTCCGCCCCCGTTTACGTAACACAGGCCCATACTCGAAAAAAAGACCCCGAAGTCCGTGAGGATTTGGAAGAGTATTTTTGGCACAGAAATACTCCGTCATATGTCCAACTCGTGTTTTGAAACTTTGTCCATGTTTAGCATGAGAATCCAACTCTTTAACAGTGTAAATAAGTCAGAATGCATGAAATAGCATTATACCCCCCCTTTAAGTTTATGAAAATGTAAAATATATAAAATATATATTTTTATGTTTTATATAAAATATATATTTCACAAAACATGTTCAACTCTAAAAGTTCAACAAAAATCAAAGCTAAATATCTGAACAAGTTCTGTGCCAAATTTTAGGTTGATGTCTCAAAAGAAGAACTTTCAGTAAGGTTTTCTGGGCACACAGTACCAAACTTTTCCATTAGATTACATCCAGACTCCATAAGGACTCTTTGTCTGGAAAAAGTCTAAAAGCTTTCAAGTGCTATATATAGTTTGTCAGTATTACTTTAGGTTTAGACTTAGATATTGTTATAGGCTAAATATATAATGGCAAGTGTCCCATGGGTGCGGGGTGAGGCAATCTTAAAAAACAGGATTATATGGTTTTTTTTTTTTTTTATATTGAATCCAATTATGGTCAATTTTACCCGGACCATACAGGCTGTAACCATGATTTTATAAGTAAGTAGAATCATTTTAATATCCTCTCTCTGCTCTTGCAGGGTTCAGCTGTGTTTTGGTACAATCTCCACAAGAATGGTAAACTGGATTTGAAAACGAAGCATGCTGGGTGCCCTGTGTTAGTGGGTAACAAATGGGGTAGGTTTTTAAATAAATATCTTAGTAAATGTAATAATTAATTATTAATTAATCTTAAATTTAATTTCAGATTCATAAGACTTTATACTGTATGTAGCTTTAACAAAATACTAATTATTTTTAATTTAAGTGGCTTATATGATTATATATAAGAGATAAAGATTTAGTCTTAGCATCAAACATTCACACTTAGTGTGAACAGATTTTTTATAGCAGTTGTGATTGAGAAGAAAAACCATTCAGTCACAAATAATTTGAAAAAGAAAGCTACATGGTTGATTGAAAGTGAAAATAATTGATTTAGTTTATTTTTCTTATTTTTCTTTAGTGGCTAATAAATGGATCCATGAGTTTGGACAGGAGTTCAGGAGACCCTGTTCTTTGTCAGAATGGGAGTGAAAGACTCTACAAGGGCCTGAAATAATTTGTATCTATATTAGGGCTGCTCGATTAATCTAAATTAAACCGCACATCTTGTCAGTGAAGCACAGCTCTGTGATCAACAGTAAATGCTGCTCCATCTGAAAGCCAGAGGGCGCTCTTGTGCAGAAACTCCAAATATGCCCTGCAGAAGATAACCCCAACCCGATCTCACGGCAGTTCGTACGTATTTTACGAGGTGGCTAATTCGTATGAATTCGTATGAATTCATATGAATGACCTACCCCAAACCCCGATTGCCAACCCTGTGCTCTTGAAATCTGCTTTCCCCTAAATTAATGAGTGTTAATGGAGAGCCAGAGCTTGACCGCCTGGATGAATGATGGTGAGCTTTCATTTCCAGAGAATACATGAAATAAAATACATGAAATGTATAAAATGCAATTGTAAAACATTACTGCTGTGAGCTGTACAGACTAATTAAGTTAAACTTGCAATAAAAATGTATTGAGACATTAAAAATTGTACAAAACAAACATTTGTATACAGTTAACCAACAACATTAACCAACAACAACAACAACAAAATACAATTAATTAGATATTATATATTAGCTCCACCGAGTATTTGTTTTGGACCAAAGCACTCACCTAACTTCCTTAACCCTCGTGCTCTGTTCGATTTCTGTGTACACTCTTTATGGAGCAGGTCAAATTGACCCTAATTGGATTCAGTACAATTACCCATAAATCACACTATGAAAAAAAGCATAAAGCAAGTACAAATAATTAACTTTTAATATCAATACTTTTCACAGATTACAAAGAATAAATTCCCCTCCCCCCTACTGTGGGACATTTGCGATTACACATTTATAACTATATAAATGTGTAGACTAAACCTATAATCTTGACAAACTATATATCATTTGAAAGCTTTCAGACTCTAGTTTTCATATTTGGTGACTTATTTTCAAAAGAAATGACAGAGCAATAGAGAAATAGCGATAGATTCTTAATTTGTGATGTGGTGCCAAACTATAACACGCGCTCTGATTCTTTCCGTATGTTTTTTATGTGGGTTTTAGAGATTGAATTCAAAACAAATATTAACATTACAGCCAAAATTACTTCTGAATAGGATGTCTACTTCATAAATATTATGAAAGTTATGTAAATATATGGTTTAGATCACTCAAACCATATATGGAAATCAAAGAGTCCTTATATGGTCACCGGTGGAGTCTGGATGTCATCTAATGAAAAAGTTTGGTACTGCGCCCAAAAAAAAACCTTACTGAAAGTTCTTTTTTTGAGATATTAACCAAAAAATTGGCTCAGAACTAGTTCAGATACTTAGTTTTGATTTTCTTGAAGTTTTAACATGTTTTGTAAAATACATATTTTATATAAAATATAAAAAATTATATTTTTATATTTTAAATTTTCATAAACGTAAACTTCTATAACTTTTTAAACTTTACTTTTACAACTTTTTTTTACTTCTACAATAATCTGTGGTGTTTTGCCTTTAAAAAGGTACCAAAGTTAAGTCTGTGCTCTGAAGTATTCAAAATTTTTAACAATTTAAGTTAGAAAAGTCATTTTCATATCCTCTTCAACTCCACCAACCCTTATACGGGTTTGAAAACCACATTATAATGTTTACACATAAATTTTACAGGCTTCCCTATATGGTATCACCCCATATTTGGTATCATTTGAAAGCTTAGAATCTAAACTTTACAGAGAATACCATTTTGTTTTTATGATACATAAAGCAGTAAAATTGAGCTTACATATGCATTGGTCCCAGATACGAATTTTTGCAAAATGATTGCGAAGAAAATTTTCTACGAAAATGTGTTTTTTATATTTTTCACAAAACAGTCAAGTCATATATCACAAGAAAGCTCTCATTCTAAGGAATTTGCCTATGTAGTTTATTTCATTGTGTGACAATCATAGATCAAAGAATTGCGCAGTGAAATATGATCACTCTGAGAAAAAAGACAAGCGTCACATTCCAACTCGATGACTGCTTCAATCAGCCACAAACAGCTACAAACAGACAACATATACTATAATATTTATCACTTTCAGCAGTGTTTTATGTAATTTCAAAGGGTTTTCTGTAAAATGACACTGGGATGTTGCATTTATATGGGTATGGAAAGACTTTACATTTGTGTAGGCGGAAATTACATAAAGCAGAAATTACATAAAAAAGTAATATTCTTCCCTTCAGGGAGGAAGACAAAATTCTTTTTTCCAGTGTTTGCTGACATCTAGAGGAAACAACCAGAACTGTCTGCAGGGACTGAGTTATACACTTTCAAATAAGAATTTATAACAAAAAAATCAAATAAGCGCCTCTTTTTTAGGGGCTTTATTACAGCACAAACAACATATACTATCATTTTTATCACTTTCAGCAGTGTTTTATGTAACTTCAAAGGGTTTCCTGTAAAATGACACCAAAATGTTGTATTTAGAGCACTATATGTGGGTATGGGAAACTTTTCAATTTGGGTAGGCCAAATCCAGGCGGAAATCCCCAAAATGGTCCCGAAGCATAAGAGGATATCTATGTTCAAAAAGTGGGACAGACAATTAACAGGTAAAACAACTTTTTATTTTCACAAACTTTGAAAATAAAAAGTTGTTAAACTCAGCAAGACACTGGCACTTCAGGACTAGAAGAGCTCTGACATACAGCACCGAAGTGTTTTGTATTTTGGGTCTGTAAAGTTGCTTTTGAATGGCTGTCTATATGGGTCAAATTGACCCACGAACAGTATGAACGTATACAATTTCTGTATGCACATTTCACAACACATCAGTGTGTTGAAACTGCATGCATGTTCATGACCCTAAATGAGAAAAAGTCACAAAATTTCAAGAAAAACAAACAACGTGGGTTAGATAGTATTTCAGATAGCTTAAAAATTTTTACCATCTGTGACTGACAAAATATTTGTAGTATTGAAATAAAAACTGAAATGGGTCAATTTGACCGACAACATAGCTTGATGGATTAACTTAAGGAGTGCAGGCAAAATCATAGACAACTTTTCAGATGATAATATGCGGTCATTGAGAGCCAGTTCTTCAAAGCTCTGACAGCAGTGAGAGCAGTACAACAGGGGCCAGCAGTCTGTTTTTCTGAGGAATGCACCACATGCATTGTTTTTCCAGGCTTCCACAGCTTCTTTCACAAAGTTATCTTCATGATGTTCATAGAGGCAGTGAAGGTAAGAAAGTACTGTTCTCAAAAACATATAACATATACGCGTTTTCAAAATCCATTCTTTCAGATGAGCCTGTGTTTTTGGACTAACAAACAGACCATGTTTTTTTAGTGTGCATCTCACATTCTTATTCAACAGACCACATGCAAATTGCACCACAGCTGGTAAACGTAGATAAAAAATTACTGGTCTTCCTTCAATGAAAAGTAGCTCTGTAAGTTTCCTCTGGGACTCTTCTTCATCCAGAAGGACATAGTACAGAGCAGTGAAGAACTCCTGAAAGCTGAGATGCATGAAACTGAACATCGTCTCCTGGTGGATTCCACTCTTAAATAGGATTTTACACAAGAATGGACAGCCAGAAGGGTCTGAAACTTTTTTATTTACACTTTCCTTATTAAACAAGACTTGCTGTTTCAGAATCCCTCTCTCTGCCAGCTGACCCAGACTCCTCAGCAGGGTTGGGACAGACTGACCCTTGCAGTGATGCTTCAGTAGAGTGAACACAAAGTCAACGTAGATTGAGGTGGTGGTTTCCAGTCTGTTTGTTACATCTGCACCAATTTTGAATTGTTCCTTGATAGTTGTGCAGATGATCCAGCAAACGACAGGGATTGAGCAGGCAGTGAAAAGGGTTTCATTTGCCTTCACAAATGTATAAGCCTTCTTGAAATCTTCCTCATTTTGAAAAAACTTCTGGAAGTACTCCTTCACCTCCTTCTTAGAGAAACCAATTATCTCAGAGAAACGCTGAGGTCCTTTGAGCAGTTTACTCAGTGTGTCTGTAGCTGTAGATCTGGAGGTGACCAGCAGGAAGGACTCTCGCAGGATTCGACCCCTCAGCAGGTCACAAAGAATGACCACAGGTGGGGCTTTCTGAAGCAGATCAGTGTTTGGTGACATGTCATAAATGTCCTGTGTGAGTTTCAGCTCATCAAACCCATCAATGATGAAAAGCACCTTCTCTGGTGAATGCTGTAAAATCTGTGAGATCTGATCTGATGTTAAACTGCAGCTGTAACTTAGGATCTCCGCCAAACTGTTTTTGCCAGGAATACGGTTTATTTCTTTACACTTTAAGTGGAACACAATATCAAACCGCTCTTTGTAGAGTTCATCAGATTCCCAGTCCATCATGATCTTCTGAACAGTGAAAGATTTCCCATTCCCAGAATTTCCGTGCAGTATAACAGCTCTGGGACTGATCGCATGGTTATCTGGGTCGAACAGAGAGTTCAAATGGACAGAGTCTTCACTGCTCCTGGATCTGAGGACCTGCTGGAAGCTTTCTCCACTGGAGCGGATCTCTTCTTCTCTCTCTTTTGGATCTCTATGTCTCTGAAGGATCAGTGGTTGTGTGTAGCACTCAGACAGCAGCACATGTTCACCAGGCTGTGAGTTATACTCAGTCGCATACTGGTATTCACGGCGGATCAGCTTCTTATAGATTAAAATCACTGAACTTGTTGCTGCACACATAAAATAAGCAGTGTTAAACAGTACATTTTAAAACAAATTCTGATTCTTGTAGAGTAAGACATTATAGAGCAGACTGTAAGTAGCTGCTAAATTAAAAGGTGGAAAGTACAACATTCAAAACATATAAGATTTATCTATTACCCGAGGTTTGTGTTTTCTCAGAGGTTTGTGTTGTCTCAGAGGGTGGGCGATACGAAGTACAATCTGCAGAAAATTAGATAAACCATCTTTAAATGTCAATAAATTATATATTGTCAACAGCATTAATATAATTTTTTTAGCAAGTATCTGGTAGGTCCTTTTTCTAATAGAACAATGAATCCATTTTAGCATATGACTTGTGATTACTCACATGAGAATACTAAGAAAAATGATCATAGTCAATATTATCAGCATCTATGAATGTACAACACATTTTACTTACCGGGTGCATTATGTATGATGTGGACATTGCCTGTTATTGTATTGTTAGTGAGTGCAGGTGCTGTAATATGGCTTCCACTCTGAGCTGCAGCGCTCACATTTGGTCCAGAGTGAGATCTGACAGTGTCCTTGAAACTGCTAAACACTAGATGACAAGAGAAAGCATTTTAGGCACCCCATAACTCTGTATTAATGTTGTTGCTTTTAGACTGATTTATCATTAATAAATGAGCACTTATTCAGTACAAAAATACAATCTTTGTGCATAGATGAAGAACAGAGAAAGATCTGACATAACTTTTTACTTAAAAGTACTGTCACTGTAACAGAATAAAAATAAAGCTTGAAAGATTAACTTAAGTTCTATAGTCTTTACTGATGAATGTTAAACCCAAGACCTCGAGACAAAGTGATTAGAAAATGCCTAGTTTGACATACTGTTAAATATGTCCATCTCAGTTTATCCTCTGCAAGAAAAGAAACACACACAATCAATAATATAAAGTGAACGTGAATTTTCAGATATTTTATACTACACTTAAATGAAAAAAAGCATAGTGATCACAGCTTGCATTACGAGTCTTTTCTGCAGAACAAGTTTAGTTAGGATAAGTTTTGCGACGTTACCTTTTTTCCCCCAAAAAGCCTGAATGACGCAGGTTGAATAGACCACAGACTGCCCTAGTGAAAAAAAAGTATACTTTATTGTATTTTAAATATATTCCCTTTTTCTATAGTACATTGCAAATATACTAACAAAAAATGTACTATCTTTAAATATATAAAAAGTATATTAGCATCATATTTTCACAATACAACTTTTAACACACTTTAAAATAATTGTACTTTAGTATATTTTCTAAAAAATATATTTTAGAAAAATATACTTGAAGTGTAAGTTCAGTTTATTTTTTAAAAGTGTATTTATTTGCACTTTATAAAAATATATTTGAGGTATATTTTAACTGTGTGCTGAAAATTATCATTGTAACAATGCACTGAAAGTATATTTAAAAAATACATTATTTAATATCCTGAAGTTGTAGTGTATTTAAAGTTAAATTTGAGTATATTTTTTAAGTTTACTTATTCATCCTTTATTTATTACTGTGCTTATTTATTTCAGTATGACTAATGCATTACAAGCCCATTTGATATATGCAGTGTAGCCTATAATTTCCAAATATGTGTAAATATGTTTAATAAGTGGCAGAATCATTTTACAATCGTACACACAAATCTATATTAAACAACACACCAGCAGCACAAGTAACCTTACATGCGAAAAAAATATGTTGAGTGGTTAAACTTGAGACTTATTGGAATTCAAATGTCTCTTCAACTTGGTCTGTGACCAATCAGATTTTGTTGCTCACTGCCTTCAGCCAATCAGAGCTGCTGACGTCACGGTCCTCGTCTGAATCCCCCTCGCTCAGTCACTCGGGGGTTTCAGGTAAAGTATAATGTCGCAATGTATAATTTATTTGATAAAACACTGAAAGCGCAATACATCGCTCAATCTTGGGAATTCTGACCAGTTCAATCAAGTGACATCGCAGACTGACCTTGATGGCGACGACAACCGGCTAGGAATTTAATGGCCTACGCGATCCTGAAAGAACCGGAGAAAAGTGCTGCTATTTAGAGGTAAGTTGTAGTCTACCAATTAACAATCTTTTTTTTTTTTCTTTAACAAACGGAGAGCGAGATTTCGGCTTAATATCTCCTTTTTGAGTTTGTGTGTGGTGGTTTATGGCACATGTTTGTATGCTGCACCAAAACGCCCCGTTCATTTGATTGGTCAAATCGGCCCGTATTCACGACGATATTAATTCATAAAGTGTTGTATGCTTGACTATGTACTGAAAACAATATCGCCAAACCATACTGATACAGTTCACTGCTGCTAATCCTCATTTACTGTTCAAAAATAGTATTGGTTCAATGTAGGATTCAGACAGACTATTGTAAACATGAATAAAGAGTTGAACATGCTGTCTGACCTTCTATCTTTTGTATATTCTGTTAACAGATGCTGTTCTTAACGAGTTTCTGCAGTCACTGCCTCTGTGTAAGCGGCCATCAGACACAATAATGAGAAGCTCATCACAAAATGGAATATAATGTGTAATTTGTATTTGTGTATTGAGGGTCACCATTGGACCAATAATTTTTTTTCTTTAATGAAAAACATGGTAAGTTTTGCTGAATCTATGTTATTTTTAAATAAAAACTATTGGATTTGTTAATGAAATATGTCTCTTCATTAGTGATGTTACATTTTATTTATTTTAATGGCCTTGAAAACAAATGCATTTAACTTTGGGAAAATGTCACCTAAGTAATTTGTTAAACTGTATTTAAATAGTAGCACAATTATAATACTGTATTGTGTGAGATTATGTAATCCAAAGTACAGTAGTCAACTTTTAAAGTGGATCAAAAAAGTTCATCAAAGTTGTCCTAAGAAGGTTTTAGGACAACTTTGATTAAAGGTTTTGATCCGCTTCAAATGTTGACTATTATACAAAGTATAAGTAATAACAAAGTGTATTGTTATTGATTGTAAAGTGTGTAATTTTTAGTATTTGGAATAAGCCAAAGGTGAGCATACAGTATACTATTACCTGTAAAATAATATATTCATTGTATATTGCTTGTGTGTTCAGAAGACACTCGTAATTATTTTGTAATGTACTTAAATTACAAATAAAGTGTACTTATAACACAAATTAAGTACACTTAAGTATCACTAATCAAGCATGTAATTAGTCTCTACACAGGCATATACTTAAAGTGTACTAAGTATACTTGAAGTTGTTCCAATTTAGCACACAAAAGTACACTAAATATACTTAAAGTTGTGCTTTTATACAACTTAATTACAACTAAAATATACTTAGTACAAAATTAGTTGTTTCAAAATAGTACACTTTAAGTTAACTAATCATTAACACACTTGAAATATACTAATAATTAGTCTTGCTGCAAGTATACTTAACATACTTTTTTTTCACTAGGGAAGTAAACGCGCTCTGTAGAGCAGTTTGTCCGTTTAGGGCTACTGTAGAAACATGCCGGCGCAAAATGGTGATTTAACATGTAAGGGGACCTGTGGTGTATGTAGATAAAATGGCTCATTCTAAGGTAATAAAAACATAAATGTTCATTTTGTAAGGTCTTTATACACCACTCAAAACATTTCTGTCAATAGATCCTCCGAAAATGTACAAATTGCTCCTTTAAAATGTTGTGTTAGGTATACTAAGAAACTTCAGTTGTTTACGCATATATTGGAGTTCCTTGAACCTAGAATTAATAGTTGGGGTAACAAAGGTGAAGCTGACAAGTTGTTTAATCAACTTTATACATTAAGTTTAACCTTTTATACTCTCCTCGTGTGTAGATTACACAGCCTTCCCTCGTGAGTCAAAATAACCCGAAGCGTTAAAATTACACTTTTTTTTTTTTGGTCCAGAAAGTTTATATTGTTTCTGATATTTTTAATGCATTTTTTTTTTTTTTTTTTTTTTTGATTTGTTGTTGTTGTTGTTGTTGTTATTTATTATTTTTTATTGATCTCTAAATTACTATAGTTTAACAATAATGCGATTTTAACAACAAGCACATTCTTCAGATTCTTTAAATACAAAATAACTTTAAAAAAAATCATGCATTGGGTGTCTCTGCTGACCTTATGGGGAAAAAAATAGCATGGCATTTCATGAATATTGCCACTAGATGGCCTTAAAGCTCTATATGGAGCCAACAAACTACACCATTATATGCCCCCCATTCATTTTTATGGGAATTTGTAGATGTGTGTGTTTGAATGTGAGTGTGATAACATTGGGGATGTTCAGTAGTCTCTTCCCTTTATTTGTGTGTGTGTTCTGGATTGTGCCTGATTTTTTTTTATTTTTTTTTTTATGACAAATAACAAAAACTTTTTCCCCATTTCCCATTCACTTCTATAGGGGTCAAATTGACCTGCGAGGGAAGGATTTGTTACTATTTTTTTATTACAACCACAACAAGTCCTTGAATCCAGTCAATTTTTTTGTGTGTATTCCAATTTCAAGTGTGAATGACAAGGTCTTGTACCACTCCAATGAACACTCAATTTTTGAAAATGAATTTCGGGTCAAAATGACCTGAGGAGAGGATGAAGGTATAGTGTCAGATATATAAAGTGCTTTGCTCTCAACCATCCAATGAGAATGTATAAACTTAAAACAAAAAGAGATAATTATGATAAAAACCAATAATAATAACAACAAAACTTCTAATGCATGGTCTCAGGAAATATTTTGTTTGTCTTCTTCATTGTGATGGTTTTTGTCTTGTGGTCCACTTTTAATCCTCTCTTGTAATCCCATGACTCGGTTGAAAGGCCACTCTGTGTAGCTTTTGACTGGCCAGTTTAAAGTTTGGGTGAACTGCAGGGCGGAGTTGACTGGTGACTGGCAAGAGAGCTCTGATAGGTTAGTCCCTGAGGAAGGCGGTCCAGAAAAGAGGGGAAATTGCCTTTGGATTGGATGTACCTGAGGAAAGGGGAGGGGTTTGGGGAAGCTGTATGGCAGCAGAAGGGGATGAGAAACTGACTGTATAGCTGTCCACAAACAAACATGCACACAGAGAAAAAAAGGCAATGTTAAAAACTGAATCAAATTTGCATTACTTTTTGCTCAAATTAATGATGAAATCTCAAATAAGCAACATTTGATTGTTCCAAGGACAGCAGTAACACTCTTACCCCTGTCAATGGAAGGGTTGTAGAAGGAAAGCTGAGAAGGAAAGGCGGAGAAAGGTACAGATGCTGTATTCTGAAAAAAAAGAATGAGGGAAAAATAACACTTATAATATGCATAAGTCAAATTTGCAGCTATACAATAAAACACTTAAAAACACTCTCACGCACCTGTGGGAGAGTTGGAAAACTTGGGTAATTCACTAAGATTAGTTTGCTGAAATTAAACTTGTAGGTGAAACGTTTTCCTTTGGTCTTGTGCAAAATTCGCTTATTATAATAATACCTGATTGGGAAAAACAACAGATTTGTCAAACAAGGGATTCGTCTCTTCATAACATTTTAAGAAAATTATGTGTTTCTATGTAATTTATTTTAGGAATGTTTGTATATATAATTGGAACAATAGGTACATGACATTACAGGGCCCGTAAATATAGCTATATTACAATAATATAGGCCCATAGTAAATAATATGAGTCATAAAATTCATATAGTGTAACAATTTTTATATAAAATTTGAATTTGTAAACATAGCTATCATATGCCTACATATCTTTGAGGTTGATATATCAATATTATATTTTTCATAATTTTCTTTATATTTTTCCTTATAAATCTGGGGAGAAGTGAGATAATTATGTAAACCTATACAATACTGTATGTATGTATGTGTGTGTGTGTGTGTGTGTATATATATATAATTTTTGTATGTATGAATGTGTGTATGGATTGGAGTCAGTGTACCTTAAAGCTCTGCTGAGTTTGTCATAATTCATGTGTGGCTTGCCCTTCCTCTCCCCCCACAGTTTAGCCAATCTCTCTGGGTCTCTGATTACAAACTCTCCCCATTCGCTGCCCCATGTGATAGCTCCGCCTTCGCCGCGTCCCAACAGCTCTAACAGGAAGTGCCATAACTGCACCTGCCGTGAGCCTGGAGACCACGCTGGTTTATACGCCCAATCAGGAAAAAGCACTGCTGAGGGAAACAAGAACGCAAAGTTATGCTTGACAGATAGAGTAATTAGAAACAATTCAGTCTGTACAATTTACTGGGATGAAACACCAAAGTTTCCAATCCAGTTATGGTTGCATCTCACTAGTAGGCCTATATTTTTCCCCACACACCACGTGCAGGAACATTTCAGAATCGTATGCCAAAATATTGTTCACAAATAATGTTAAGGGGATCTCCTTAAGTTTCAAAGTCTATCTGTAATTTGGCACAAATCCTTTCAAATGATGGTAGGAGAAGAGACATTATTTTACAGTTTTTCTGAATTGCTAAAACACTAAACCCCATTCTCTGAAGCAAATTCTCAATAGCCTAAACCAATTTGTAGAATAAATCACTCTTTCTGTAAAACCTTAAACAAGTTCAGGCAGTTAGACACCATTTGCAAATCTCATGCACATTTTTGCAAAACTAAAAACATTCTCACTCACTAAAACACATATCGCACTGTGATGCACTTGTGTTGCAAAATGCTAAACACAGCCAGGCAAAAGTTAAACACAACTAAAACACAGTTGTCATCGTTTACACACGACTCAAAATTGTTCACATTTATTTCTAATGATGTGATTAATCCAACTGTACAAAATATAAGTCAGTTCAGAGTGCACATGTGGCACAGGTGCACTGAATGCTGATACCAACAATGGATGGAAACAATCTGAGAAGGAGAGGAGGAAGAGTATGTGTAAGAGGTGGTGGACGAGGAGGAAGAGGATGAGGGCGTGTAGGAGCAAGGTGTGGAGAGTGTTGTCAAGGCAGAATCCGGCATACTAGAGGGTTTTTGCCTGTGCCTGGCAAGAGATGACATTGCCTGTGAAATGGACAAGTCCTCAGGCCGGACTCCGCACAAAGACGTGATGCTGAGGCAGAGTGAATCTCTCATGGACTTTGATTTTGCAGTTGCACAACTCTTTTTACAGTTTTTCTGAATTGCTAAAACACATTTCTCAAAACCAACACCAACTTTCTCAATACCTTAAACACAAAACCAAATCTTCAAACTACATTTAGAGAACATCTGACTTTTCTGGCAAAATCAAACAATTGCCTAAAAAACCATTTTATCTGTGCTCAAAATCAAATAATGCTTTCAGATCATACACACAGCCAGTTGAAATATAAACACTACAGATCATTCATCAAAAAATGGAGAACACATGCAGCATCCAAAGCATGCAGTTACAGAAAAAAAGTATATTGTAACACAGTAAACAAATTTTACAATTATGTAAAAACATATATAGTAATCGCAATTTACAGTAGCAAGGTCAATAAATTATAGTGTATCAAAGTCCCTTTAAGACAAGTCATTTCACTCGGCGGCCATCTTTGAAATGCCTCTCAGGCATGCAAGTTCAGTTCAAATGACAACACGAAAAATCAAACGGGACTTCATACCTTTATAATGAAATAGCGATCGCGAGATGAATCCAATCCGTGGCACTTGGGTAAAATGTCCATGAGTGTCCATTGAAAAACAAAAAACAGTACTTTTTGTCCACAAAAGCACTAAATCCATGAATTATTGATATTATCCATTGTTTGCATCACATTTCTTCTGAATTATCTGCTCTCCATCATTGTTCTTCAAGAAATTATGCAACCTGAGCAGCGTTTATGTTGTAAAACTGTATATGATCGTATATATCTAACAAACAAATAAGTTCGCATCCAAAGTATAATTTTTCAAAATGCAGCAGTTTTAGTTATAATATCCAAGCAGTGCTGTCGGAGTTTTATATTCTCCCGCCATTGTCATTGTAGTAAATCTCACGAACAAAACTTTTAGCCAATGCCAAGACGATCCAACAAGTGTGTTCTGTTTATCTTCTGCATGCGTGCACATCTACACAGACGCACATCTGTCTCGAGTCTTGTCCATTAACTCAGCAAGGCATATTATTTTATAATTGTATAAAATAATACCGAAAAAAGCACAAACAGGGCAGAGATGCAAAGTTCTGCAGCTGGAATTAGCTGAGGTAAAGTGACAGCTCACAGACAGCAGCGCAATTCACCTGTCACTCAAGTGACCACGCCCTTAATTATGCAGAACTTTAAGGCTTAATATAATTTAAACTGATGAGTTATAAAAAATTCACCCCCCTCAGAGTTGTCATGAAGGGCAAAATTAGCAGTATAGACCAAAATCACAATTTGTACCAGCTGTAAACATGTTTTTTTCTGCTGTAAAGTTGGCCATTTTAACATGGGGGTCAATGAGATTCTGCTCTCTTTTGGAGCCTTTCCCTAGCGGCCAGTCGATGAATTGCAGTTTAAGTCACTTCCGTATTGGCTGATAGGTACGCGAATTGAGATGCACCTTTTGACTGTATGCACTGCAAGTATTGTACTGAATATTGTATAGTAATGAATGTCTGTATATTCAGAACTTGCATACTGTAAAAATACAGTAGTCCAACTGCAAAAGCCAAAAAAAAAACTCTAAATGAAAAGAATGTTACAGTACACTCAAAAGAGTTGTGCAACTGCAAAATCAAAGTCCGTGAGAGATTCACTCTGCCTCAGCATCACGTCTTTGTGCGGAGTCCGGCCTGAGGACTTTGTCCACATAACAGGCAATGTCATCTCTTGCCAGGCACAGGAAAAAACCCTCTGGTGTGCCGGATTCTGCCTTGACAACACTCTCCACACCTTGCTCTTACTCATCCTCATCCTCTTCCTCCTCGTCCACCACCTCTTACACAAACTCTTCCTTCTCTCCTCCTTCTCAGATTGTTTCCATCCATTGTTGGTATCAGCATTCAGTGCACCTGTGCCAAATGTGCACTCCGAACTGGCTTATTTTGTACAGTTGGGTTAATCACATCATTAGAAATAAGTGTGAACAATTTTGAGTCATGTGTAAAGGACAACTGTGTTTTAGTGTTTAGTGTTTAACTTGAGTAAGTGAGAATGTGCTTAGAGTTTTGCAAAAAAAAAAAAAAAGTGCATGTGATTTGCAAATGGTGTCTAACTGCCTGAACTTGTTTAAGGTTTTACAGAAAGAGTGATTTATTCGACAAATTGGTTTAGGCTATTGAGAATTTGCTTCAGAGAATGTGGTTTAGTGTTTTAACAATTCAGAAAAACTGTAATGGACCGTAACATGCTTTTCAGTTAGAGTTTTTAACCTTTTTGGCTTTTGCAGTTGGACTACTGTATTTTTACGATATGCAAGTGCTGAACATACAGACATTCTGTACTATACAATATTCAGTAGAATACTTGCAGTGCGATTACTATACCTTTTTATGTAATTGTAAAATTTGTTTACTGTGTACAATATACTTTTTTCTGTAACTGCATGTTTTGGATGTTGTGTTTTCCATTTTTTGATGAATGATCTATAGAGTTTATATTTTGACTGGCTGTGTGTATGACCTGAAAGCATTATTTGATTTTGAGCACAGATAAAATGGTTTTGAGGCAATTGTTTGATTTTGCCAGAAGAGTCAGGTGTTCTCTAGTTTGAAGATTTGGTTTTGTGTTTAAGGTTTTGAGAAAGTGGGTGATGGTTTTGAGAAATGTGTTTTAGCAATTCAGAAAAAAAACTGTAATATGCATTTTCTGTCATGAATGTAACGGATTAATTCTGTAGTTAAATGTAATAAATTTGTTTTGTGCTCCAAACCATACTTATGTCTTATAAAATATATAGATACTTTTTGCTTTGCCTCTTAAAACCCACCATGTGTTTGGTCAAATGATGGAGCAGGACATTTTATGTGTGTAAATAGCCTACTATATATGCAGTCATGGACATATGGAATCATATCATAAATATCTATGAAATAAGCAACGACTAACAAACTGCACCAAAATAAATCTGCACCAGCTCCAGATGTGCACTACACACACACATTCACTTACTTCTGCTCCAGTAAGTCGAGGAAAAAGGACCCAGAGAGGAATTACAATTACACTCCATCTGTAAGATATTAATATCTTCATTATCGTCTGCATAATCAGCATCATCTTTATTCCCTAAGCTTAATTAAATCAGTGAGTAAAAATAAGAAGCGATTCATTTGTTTGGAATCCGATTAGGCTACTTCAAGTACATTCTCTTAAAAAAAGGTACAAAAGCTGTCACTGGGGCAGTACCCTTTCAAAAGGTACACCTTTGTACCTAAAGAGTCCATATTAGTACCTCAAAGGTAAATATTGGTTACAAAATGTACATATTCGTACCGGTACATTTTAGAACCTTATTAAAGGGTAACATCCCAGTGACAGCTTTTGTACCTTTTTTTTCCTGAGTTTCAGTTCTTCTATGTCACAGCTGGACTGTTTTCGCGGGTTTGGCTGAATGCAGTAAATACATTAGGCTATGGGTTCGTTTTCAGTGTCATTCGATCTAATGTTATTTTACACATACTTTGTAAGCTGCCGATGATGTCAGACTTTTATAGATTCCAAAATGTATAAAATACTTTTCAGAATGAGCTTCTGTTACATGCGTCAAAACGTCCGTAACACTCACTTTTATGACTGACTTATTTAGCTAGAAATTAAAAAGTCAAATGATTTCTATTTTTATTTAAACATTTAAAGTTTTTCCTTTAAAACATTATACTGTACTTTAAAATAGGTACAACATCAATAAATAAGAATATAAAAGAGGAAAATCTGTTAAAATGATAAACACTTTAAATTTGATTAAATCCTCAACGTATAGGCCTATCAATAATTCATGATCACAATAAACAAACACTGCACTAAAACTCTAAAACAGTATAGTGTAAAATGAACTACAGGCCAAATGAATAATTTTCCTCTTTTGAATTTATAAAACAACATGTACAAGTATAATTTCTGTAAGACACTCTTAAGAGAGATGTTGTTACCTGTTCAGTGGAGATGCTTTTTTCTGGAGGAATGAAGAAAGACACCTGTAACCCTTCCCTCACTATTTATCTTTACCGCTGTCCCTCTCTCTTATTTACTGTACAACTATTAGGCCTACCTTCATCCCTGATCTCTCTCTCTCTCTCCCAATCCAAACTGACATAGGTGATACCCAAGCTTTCCGTTTTGAGGAGGATGTTTTGTATTGGATGTGGATTTGCCTGGTTTAACACACAAGGAGAGAGAGAGAGAGAGAGAGAGAGAGATCTTAGCTAACATTTAGATTATTTAAGTTAAATTAAATTAGCTATTAGCCTATATAAATTATTTGATGGAAAAACAAAAGAAATATCCCAGCTAACTGGGAACATTCTCAGAGCTCTGGCAAGGTTCTCTCGAAGTTATGAACAATTATTCTAGTAACGTTGATAGAACGTTCGTTCAAAGTTTTCTGGTCTTTAATAATGTTCTCAAATGTTATCAAAAAAACATTATTCATTCATCGTTCATGGAACTTTTTTTAAACGTTTTATTTGGATGTTCATCTAACATTTGTTTAGAATGTTTAGAGAACATTCAAAAGTAATGTTCCCATAATGTTTGCAAAATGATAACACGAAATGTTCCCTTTATGTTCTTATAACCAAGAAAATTCTTTTTGTTTTTAAAACATTTTTTAACGTTCAGAAATAATGTTTTCATAACTTAATGTGGAGATAGCGTTGGATACAGTACATTATAACCCATACAAAATACATGTAAAAATAATAATAAAATAAACTTGTTACTTGTATTACTAAGAAAATAAAAATATAATATAATATATAACATATAAGCTTTCATTTAGAAAGTTCCTAAATGTTTCTTTTATTCTTCTCACATCAAAACAAAATCATATCTTAATAATATTTAATCCAAATTAACACATATTTTATTCAAAATCACATGACCTATGCAAATTGTCCTTTTGTTTCTCTGAACATCTGGTAAATCATGAAACTTAAACTAAAGGAGCATCTTCACTAAAGGTGAAATAAACTGAGAATTGACAGATAAAAGAGATTTTATATCTCTCCGTCTGTCTGCACACACACACACACACACACACTGCAGTGTGACAGGTGACACCGGAGGCTTTTAATTCCAGTGTACACACAAATTCTGGTCCAGACAGACATCAATAATTCAGGCTGTTAATTGAGTTGAACGTTATGCTTTTAGCTGTAGGACTTTAGGTCGGACAGTCAGACCTCTAACATTAGGTACACACAATAAGAACAAAATAAAGAAGTAGCCTATAAATTATTTGATGGAAAAACAAGAAATATCCTAACTGGGAACATTCTCAAAACTCTGGCAAGGTTCTCTCAAAGTTATGAACAAACATTATTCTAGTAACGTTGATAGAACGTTCGTTCAAAGTCACCTGGTCTTTAATAATGTTTTCAACGATATCACAAAAAACAAATTTCAGTGAAAATGCACTATTTCTTTGCACCATACACTATAATAATTTAGCTAACATCTAAAGTTTTCTCACATCTGAACTGTGTGTGTGTGTGTGGATTAGATGGTCTAAATGAATTGTTTGTTTTAAAGTGGACAGTGCCAAAGCTCTTTATACCCCTTCCTCATCAGTTCAACTTATCCTTTCATTCTCATCTCCTCCTTTCTTCCCAGATCTCCCTCTCTATCCTTCTTACAGCTGCTTATTCCTGTTCACGCTGAGAGCAGAGAGGAGCAGATTTGCAGCTCTGATAGTGTGAGTGTATGTGCTTAACAGGCGTGACATAGAGAGGCTCTGTGTGTGTGTGTGTGTGTGTGTGTGTGTGTATAAGGTCACAGGGCTCATCTTTAAGGATGAATCCTGTTATATGTTAGGAGGATAAAAGGCTCGGGTGTGTTTGTGCAAACTCAGTAATCTCATCGGATTGATTCCATTGGGAACTCACTCTCTCCCCTGAGACATAACAGAGAAAGAGAGACAAAGTGTCTTCTCACTGAACAAAATATTCGCTTATTCGGCTTTATTTACATTTCTTTTCTTACACTTTTATTAAAAATAATTTTCTTAGTTTATTGGACTTAATTTATTTAATTTTATAAAAAATAATTGAATTGTATATGCTATGATGACTTCAATATTACTTTATACTGTAAAAAAGAATTGTTGGTGTAACTTAAAAAAATAAGTTACCTGGTTGCCTTAAAATTTTGAGTTCATTGAAATTAAAAATTTGAGTTAATACAATGAAGGCGATTGGTTTAATCAAAAGAAACTCAAAATATTATGTTATCTGAACCACATTAATTATCTAAGCTGATTTGACAAAAGAAAAAAATTTTGTGATTGGCTTATTAAGTAAAAGAAGATGATAATAGAAGATAAAAAAAAAATAATAGATTAGAATAGAATTTAAATTGATTAATATGCCTTGGCACTGTCTCTCTTATTTGTCGATTTAATTACACATTTCTCAATTGCTAACACACAATTCATGAAACAATTCACCATTTTCTCACAACTATAAACACAATCTCGTACACACCAACTTGTACAAACATTGAAATTCCACGTCAAAATAATATATTTCAGTCAAAAACGTATTCACTTCTGTCAAAATCAAACGCTGGGCTCGGATGACACACAGAACCTGCAAATACACAGACTACTTTCCTGCCCAGTGAACACTACTGAGATCTCAGTCCTATGTTCATAATAAAAAATCTGTTTAAATGTCCGATGTATCATCTTGTCCTTTTAATATTTAAGGGGTTTTCACGTGACTAACAGCGCTAGCAAAGCCACTGGAAGGCAAGCCTGCAACCTTTAGCCAAAAAAGAGTAACGGCTAATGCTAACTGGCGGTACGGAGGAGTTTTGAACGGCGACACGATAGGCTGAGAGGGGCCGCACGTGATTAAGTTAGCCGTTACGCTTTCTCCAATGGTAAGACATACAGACCCTCTTATCTCCCTATAATAATACGATCTCTGGCGCTAGTCAAAGCATTTATCAGTTGCGTCTTGTTTCGTTTTCAAAACAATTCAGTCTTTTCAATATAAAAGTCTTCGCTACTGACTGACACACTCATAAAGACAGTCTTTGCCGCCATCTAATGGCGTGAAAATGTAACTTCTGTTGCTGTTCATGGTCAGGGACTATTTTATCCGGCGGAAGGAAGGCTTTTAGAAAAAGTTTACTTCATGAAAGTTGCATTGATACATATTTCTGGCTTTAATATTTGTATTGTGTGGTAACCGTTTTATAAGTAAGCAATAAGGTAAGAGAGGCTGTGCTGTATCGTGAATAAGTCACGACGCGGAGTGCCTGCAACCCCTTCAGCCATGACTTATTCACCATACAGCAAAGCCTCTCGTACCTTATTGCTTATATACAACATAAATGAAAGAGTGCAGATAGAGTAAAATGCAGCAATGAGCTTCAGGAAAAATTATTTTCATTTCACTACTGTAAAGTGATCTTACAGGAGATGAAAGTAGATGAAGTAATTGATCTTACAAGAAGAAAAAAAGTTCAAAAACCAAAGAACTAAATATGAAATGTGTAACAGTACAGTATACTGTCAATTACAGTAATACATAAAGAAATAAATTCGCCATTCTCTGCACCTTCGGCCATATTTCACTACAGTATACAGTACTATAGCAGTTTCTTGGTCTTCTGACTTAGGCAGTCATCTCTCAGCTCTGCAAAAATACAGCACATAAAAAAAAAAAAAAAACGGCTACAAATTTGACAATTACAAATTTGAGGGTGTACATGTGCTACAGTGAAATTTCTCTCATAAAAAAGTACTGTTACTGTGTACTGTAATTATACTGTAGCCTATGTATAAGTAGTATAAAACCCTGTCGGTGATTCTAGGATGCAATTTCTAAAGCACAATCACCTGTGCTCTTGTTTATATTATCCCGATATCCCAAGATTCTGATTGGTGTATCATCATTTTTGCTACTGAATGTTTACTGATGGATAAATGTCTGCCATTTGAGTTTACATAATGACACTTGAGTTAATATGTGTTTGTTTTCTGAATGAGAACATGGTTAAACCACTGTAAAATAAGGGCATTTTTGCGTAGAGTTTTGCAGAAATCATTAAGAAAATTGGAATGTGTGTGAAAACAAGTGAAACGTGTTTATAGTTTTGAGAAATGTGTCTTTGTTTTGAGAATTGAATAAATGGTTTGGGAATTGTGTCAAATGAATCAGTTAGTGTTAGCAATCGAGAAAAACTGTAATATACTAGTTATTTTTGCCTTGCCTGGCCTTGCCACTGTGTCTCTTATATCATTTGAGTAATTTTTGACATATTGTTAATTATTCTTTTAAAATTTTCTTTTAAAATTCCATATTCTTATGTTGTCCCTTTAGCTTACATCTACAATTAGTTGTTTAAAAACAATTTTAGACAATTTTTATTTATATTTTAATGAAATAAATTTTAATTAGTTAATATACTTGTTTCCTTCAATTACATTATTGATATTTTTACATTATAATACTAATTTTGCACCATTTCTCACTGTATTCAGAAGATGCAAACACTTTGGCAATAGAATTGTGTTTTTATTATGCCAATAAAACAGGAAAGAGATCTGCCTTATGCCAAAAATACAAAAAGACAAAAGCACATCCTAATTACACTTTTTAATTGATGTTCTTTCCTTAATACTTTCTGAGAATATTTGGCAATTGTTATTTTCTTGGATAAGCTCTGCAGAATCATTTTATTTAGTTTTTAGATTCTTATTTATTTGTTAAAATATTACTTCATTTTATTTGGACTACTCAGAATTTTATAATAGTCATTTTAGACCATTTTTATAATGAAAAATGGTCCTATTAAAGTAAAATTAAGAGCAGCCCAAATAAAGTAAACAAAGTAATATTTTAACAAATAAATAAGGATATAAAACAGTAAATTAAATAAAATTAGACACCTGAGCTGCACGATTTGGCAATAAGAAAAGTGTTTTTTGTTTTGTTTTGTCTTTTTGTCATGGCAATAAAGTTGAACTGAATTAGAATTGAGAGCGAGAAGGGGACAGACTGTGTGTGTATATATGTTATAAATCAGGTCTGTTCCACAGAGGTCTCATTCTCTGCTCTCTGCTTGCAGACTTTTTTGTGGTCACTCTCTGATTCGCCTCCAGAAGACTGAAACCTCTCTCTATCTGTGCGTGTCCCCAGATTTTTTTTTTCTTCCATTAATGCTGACAAATCTCTCTCTCTGCCCGGCACAGGGGAGTTGTGGTTTCTAAAAGGTTTCTGTATGTTTGCCATGCCTCTATCAGTCTTTGTCGAGGAAAATAATATATCCGCCCGAAACAAGAGACAAATGGCCAGAGACATTGAGAGGAAAAGTGCCAAAACAACTGAATCACACACACACAGACCTTCATAAAAATGAGACAGGAGACAAGTGTATTCACTGTTTTATAACTTCATCTTTTTAATCATGTGTAATCTTAATCTCATGTGTAAACAAATTCAGAGACCACCTCCATCATTGGCCTTCTGCTCTTTATAAATAACATCCCGACCTCTTGTTTGGGATTCCAGATATCCAGACCTCACGTTTTCCTCTCATAGACAAAATACAGATTCTGAATTTGAAATCTGCAGATAGGACCATATTTTTATGTACTTAGCATATTTATGAGGAATATAATGCAAGAACATTGGTGATCAGCAACAAGAATTCAATGCTCTGAACATCTCAATCGTGTTCTTACCCAGACTCTGAATTCTGACAAAGAGGAAAAAACGATCTTGGAGTCTAGAATCCAAATCTAGTGGCTGATTAATCTCATTAGAATCATTTAATCAGGGCTGAAACATAATCAAACTTACAGTACCTGAAAATGACGATTAACTTCACATGAACATGAGAAGAAAGGTAAACGACCCTTTTGAGAACAAAGTCCATAAAACACAGCTGACCTTCAACAGAAGATATGACTTTTTTCTGCTTCCCTAAGGTGTGTGTGTGTGTGTGTGTCTGTACATCGGTTATCTTGATATTTGTTTCAGTCAAAACATTATCAGTAGTGATTTTTTTTCAGTAGTGATTTTGCAAATTAAATAAAAACACAAAGGAATCACAGCGTGTTAGAGCTACAGTGCAACTGTTCAGTCATTCATGAAATAAACAACAAATATTTACAAACAAAATTCACAATTATAAAAAAATACTGTTTTTAACATTCCCAACTAAAGATAAAGAGATGTGTTTGAGCACATTTACACTTTAAGTCTATGAAAAATCAATTACAGAAATGTTTTGCGCATTTGTTAATCATGTCTCCCAAATGATTTGGATTAGCAGTGTTTGTACAGAGATACAGGCAATGTAACAGAACATAGCAGTTTATGTGGTTTTGGTACACCCTCTAGTGGAGATGAACCTGTACTCTCTCTCTTTATAAGGCTTTAGAGCTTATTTGGACAATAGAGAGGCAGATAATGTTGTGTTCAATCTTTGAATTGGTGTCATTGGTGTATTGTAGTGTAGTTATTTCAAGATGTACCTAGAGAGTTGTGTATGAGACATTCTTTACATGTGTGTAATGGGTTAAAACTGAAGGAGCATTTGGAATCATAACTGCACGTTTGCAAGTAACCATGAGTAACAAGTCAGTTCATATTCACGGATGAAAACACATCCAGAGAAAGCTTCTGAATAAAATTACTTTAAAACAATAATCTTCTTTGCCATAGTAGCATTTTTTTCATGTTTCTCAAGCCTGGATTTTACTTTGACCCTTCATTACAGCCATCACAATCAAGCTTTAAGAGTTAACCATGATTTTCTCTAGCTCTTTTCCTGTGGACTTTATTTTTCCCTACCACCCCTAATCACAGCCCCCTCTCTTGCTGTCTTTCTCTCTCTATGTGAGGTTGTGGAGAGGTTGGCTGACCCTCATGCAGCTCCAGTAAAGTGCCCTGGCCAGCGTCAACACCACCAGCAACAACGCCGCTGCCCAGGAGGCATAAATGCCTCCATACACACGCGCCTGGGACCACGTCCCTGCCTGGAGACAAACACAGACAATAACGGAATACACAAATGCAGTTTGATGTTATTTTGACAGGTGTGACAATTGTTAACACTTTACAACAAGATTCAAACTGTATCATGTTGATTTACATACACTGTTCAAAAGTTTTTTTTTTTTTTTAAATCAATACTTTTATTCACTGTTTTCTATTTCAAATAAATGCTGTTCTATTCATCAAAGAATCCTGACAAGAACATTAGTTAACATGAACTAGCACTGAACAATTGTTTTCAGCATTTAGACTTAATGTCAAAAATTAACTGATACATTTTTGAAAATGAAAAGTTGTGTTTGTTAACATTAATTAATGTAACGTGAACTAACATGAACAAACAATGAACAATTGTGTTTTTATTAACTAACACTGACAAAGATTATTAAACGTAAACGTTGAATATTGCTCAGTTAGTTCATATTAGTTAATACATTAATGTTAAAGGGTTAGTTCACCCAAAAATGAAAATTATCCCATGATTTACTCACCCTCAAGCCATCTTAAGTATATATGACTATCTTCTTTCAATCAAACACAATCCGAGTTATATTAAAAAATATTCTGGCTCTTCCAGGCTTTATAATGGGAGTGAATAGTAACAGTGATTTTGAAGCCCAAAAATGCACATCCATCCATCATAAAAGTAATCCATATGGCTCCAGGGGGTTAATAAAGGCCTTCTGAAGCGAAGTGATGCATTTTAAAAAATTATCCATAATTCTAACTTTATAAACTGTAATCACTAACTTCCGGTAACGGCCGTCCATGCATTCACGTTCCAGCGTATGACATGGACGTAGGTGTAGCGTAAGCTTAGGTGAGAGTAGACGCCTCTCGCGGTTCAAACAAATAGGGCTGGACAACAAACTCAAGCTCCTCCGACATTTCTCTTTAAAAATTCTTGTTTTAGACTTCTAATTCGTGACTGTTTTTTTGTTTTGCTCTATCATCTGTGCTTCCGTGTTTGTCAATAAATCATGTGTCAGGTCAAAGTTCACTCTTCCGCCAGAATCAACTCGCGTATGGAAGCCAGTGATTATGGTTTATAAAGTTAGAAATATGGATATTTTCTTACAAAAACACATTGCTTGGCTTTAGAAGGCCTTTATTAACCCCCTGGAGCCATATGGATTCCTTTAATGATGAATGGATGTGCTTTTTTGGGCTTCAAAATCTCGTTTACTATTCACTCCCATTATAAAGCTTGGAAGAGCCAGAATATGTTTTAATATAACTCAGATTGTGTTTGACTGAAAGACATATACACCTAAGATGGCTTGAGGATGAGTAAATTATAGGATAATTTTCATTTTGGGTGAACTAACCCAGAGTGTTTAGAGTGTTTGTAGAACTACAGTGTTTGTATGTTTAATGTTAATGATTTTACCTTATTGTAAACATTTATAAATATTTAATATGAAAATCTATGCTAATTCATAAATTTGGGACACAGCTTGGAAATAGTAATGCACCATCACAAAGCATTACAGAAATATTTGAAGAAATGCACACTCACAATCAGACCAGCAGCTGAGATGCTAAACAGCAAGCACAGCAGGTAACACCACAGACTCCGCCTCCTCGGATATCTCTGGCCAATCGAAGATCTGGTAAAAATGAGGAAGAGACCAATGAGAGGAACAGCAGGGGGTAATGGAATGGAACTATTAAAAGGCGAAGTGTGTAATTTCTGCTCTACTAGCATCAGTACACAGAACTCCCCTATAGGTCATTGGTTAGACAAATAGTTAGTCCCACCCCAAATTCATGCCATTGGCTAAGAATATGTTGTTGTGTCTGTATGCTCAAACAAACAGAGCAATATTTTGATAGAACAACGAATCAGAATCACAGACAACGAATCAGTCAACAAATAGCTTACTTATTAGTTGTCCAAACAGGATGTTAAAATTTTATGGGACATTTATCAACATTGAAAAAATTATAGCCAGTTAAAGGCAGTAATGCTTTTCAGAAGCTAAAGCTGTGTACTGGGGGGTTGACAGAGAGAGGCAGACATTAAACTTATGATCTAATAAAACAGTTTTTAGAACAGGTTTATTTGGCATATGCAAATTGTGTTGTGATTTTTGGCTGAGAAATACTCACACTTTTCTGCAATGGGGGCATCGAGCCAGTGTCCTGTCAGTAAACTCGGTCCACTGAAATGTTGAGAAAGATGTTGATTAGCTAATGTGAGGCAGTGGCATAAATAAAACACGAATAAACAGCCATCTGATATTCCAATTTAACTCGACACTGAATCTGAGCTGAGTGATTCGGTCATGATGTCAATGATAATGATACACTGTGTATCAGTACGATGCTGCTGTATTGTGTGTGTGTGTGTGTATGTACCAGGAAAGTGTTGCTGCAGTGTCCGCAGGAAACTCTAGCTCCAGCAGGTTGTGGTTCCGGACTGGCTGGGCCTGGATGGACTGGCCCCAAATTTATGATCCTCTTACTAGTCCACAGACAAGAAGACAAATACATTTAATTCTTCTTCACATACACAAGCCTGACTGAGACAATTAGTGTCAAATATTTCATTTGTTTTAAATATAACTTTGTCTCCTTCTGTTCTGTCTTACCAATAAGGCCGAGGGCAGGCGATCCTTTGGGATGTGACCTTGCAGATGAGAAGACAGTTACAAGGACACCGCACATATTTCTTCCCTGCAGGGGCATTCTTTATGGGCTGGAGAGAATGAAGGTTAATGAAAAGAACAGAAAGGAGGAGAGAGACAGAAAAGAGAGTTAATTTTGGTTACCTAAAGATGGTGTCTATATGACATGCTTTTAAGTTTTGGGGCTGCCAACCGATTAATTTTTTTTTTAAATCAAATTCATCACATGTAATGCTGAATAAATCATCCCATATACACTACCATTCAAAAGATTTGGGTCAGTACTTTTTTTTTTTTTAATTAACTAAATTAATAATTTTATTCATCAAAGATGCATCAAATTGATCAAAAATTACAGTAAAGACTTAAAAAAAAAAAAAAAAAAAAAAAAGAAGAATCATGGTTTCCACGAAAATATTTCAACATTTTCAACATTGATAATAATAAGAAATGTTTTTGAAATGTAAGAAATGTTGAGCATACCGTATTAAAATGATTTCATAATGATCATGTGACCCTGAAGACTGGAGTAATGGCTGCTTTGAAAATCACAGGAATAAATTACATTTTAAAATATATTAAAATAGAAATTTCTAAATTGTAATGTTTCACAATACTGTTTTACTGTATTCTGATCAAATACATGCAGCCTTGGTGAGCATTAGGGATTTTTTTCAAAAACATTTTTAAAAATCTTACTGAACCCAAACTTTTGAACAATGTTTGCTGACAGAAGCTCCCAAACCATCAGCCCTATTACATTTATCTATTAATGAATTGCTCAATTTGTACATATTCTTGGCATTGATAAAACCATAATGTTTACAGTCATGACAATAATGGCATTTTGAATTTAATCAGTATGAACTAACAACCAATAAACAAACATTTTTTGAATTTTACAACTGTGCAAAAGTTTTTACAGCATGTATTTAGTGTACATGTGCTCTATCCCAACTCACTGTAGCTTCATTGCAGACTCCACACTTGACCACATGTTGGTGGATTTTGCCCTCAACGCTGATAAGCGACTGGCACACCCTACAGCTGATGACTGGGGCACTGCCACTCTCTGGAGACGTCAGGGGGGAATATGGTGGAGGGTTCTCGCCCAACAACACGGGTGGCTGAGTCGAGCTCGGAAATGGAGGAAAACCTAAGAAGGGAGAGAATGTCGTCATTCCAGTCTGCACATCTATTAGACTTGGATGTGTGGCAATACAGAAGAAAATATTTGTCAGTACTTCAGTTTCATAGCAGCTTTAATGCTGGAAATGTTTCATTCATACAGTACACCTGTAATGTCTGGATAACATCATCAATTCAACATAGATACAGGAAATATTGAAATTGAGTAAAACATTAAAGTTTTATATATTCACAAAGTTTAAACTAAACACTGAATCTTGCACTTCGGGAAGGTGAAACAGTTCTCTGTCACCCAGGCCATAAGGATTAACAAGAAAATCAGATTTGGTCTCGAGATCAGCTGAAAGGAGCTTTATAAAGAGACTGCTGGAATGTGCCTTGTTACTAGTGGAGAATGTACATATTTGCCTATACTTATGAGGGCCAAATCTTTGAAAAATGTCCTCACAAATACAGTGAAACATGATGAAAAACATTTTGTGAGGATATTTAGGAGTTTTTACTCTTTGAAATACACCCAAAATCAAAAGTCATGAACCACTGCCTCTATGATAAGTAATATATCATATACAATATAGTGAAACAACCATGTGTGTGATAAAACAAATATTGTTTTCATAAGATTTAGCCAGTATCACCACATTAGTTTAAAAATCGCCACACCACCATCCTCAGCACGCCCTTTAGTAACTTTCTATTAGCACCACCTAGTCTGTGCAATGATTGGCTGAGGTCTCCTCAGCCAATAATTTCAGGCTTTCTGAATGGCCCAAAAATGTGCCAATCATATGTGTTTGGGTGTAGCTGGAGCGGATACGACTTATTACTGTAAATGTGTAATGCAGAGACGCCGACTCGCTGGTAAATGTGGATAATGAAAACCTTTGTACAGCCGTCCCCGGGCATATGTCTAGTTTTAGACAATATTACCATACCAATATTATAATTTGTCTCGGGAATGCCAATAACAGAACAGTAAACAGACCTGAACAAGACAACAGTGATGTTCATTACAGGCTTATCAGCCTCCGAGATGGATGAAAAAAGTATGCAAGGATCAATTCATCATTGATTTGTTTGACAAAATAATATCATTCTCCCAACGCAGGTGTATCGTATGCAACTGCATTATATATATGCTTAGCTACAGTATCAGCGCGCGTGCACGTACGCGCTCACACACTTCATCTGCCTCTCCACTGCGATCCGCCAGAAAATCATCCGTTCGGGTGCTGCCTTCATTATCACCAACATGCAAAATAAACAAGAATAACAGCACAGAACCTGTACCTAACCTAAATCGTAGTAAATACACAGGCGTGTTTGCGTGTGTGTGTGTGCGCGGGCCCGTGACAGAGCAGAAACGCGCCGCGTTCGCTACTCACTCTGCGGTTTGTTCGGAGCACCGTGTGGAGCTGCTCCCGGAGACACCCCGCCGTTACCACTGCCGAGAGCTCCATCACCGAGATCCGAGAGCAAGGGGGACCGCTCGCCGTCCGCCATACCGAGAGCGAGGCGTAAAGAGGGGGAGCGGCGAGAGCTTGTATTGTTGTGCTACCGGAGAGTGTGTGTCGAGTCCGCCTGCGTCACACGGGTACGTCCGCTGCTGTGGCAACGCTTGTGCGCATCCGTGCGCTCGGGGGGTGTATTGCATGATACCCCTGAGCAATCGCGCACGACATGCTGTACAGTCACTTACAACCATTTCAAAGATTACTAAATACACAACAGACGTGTGTTCTCAAAAATGCCTGCATGCAAAAATGAAGCAAAAAACAAAACAAAAAAGAAACAGGAAAATCATTTATGTGTATTAGGCTGAATATTACAAGAATATGATCGAATAAAGCAGGTGTGCTGTATATAAGGACATTTTTTTTTTTGCTATTTTTTAGCAGGCACCTGTTACTATTTAGTCAGGGCTGCTTTCATAACCCTGACATATGAATTAAATAAAACAATTTATTGAACAAAAATATTTATGCTATACAAAATATTTTTTTAAATATTTTTTAAAAGTTTGCAATGTTCATATTTGATACATTAGGTTTTAATGTCTCATATTAGATAATATGATAGTAAGAGAATGGATCGCACATTCAAGGAGAAAAAAAGAAAAAAACACCAAAAATTTTATTCAGAGGCCCAAATTGAACAAAAATATGCAATTTGGTGCAGTTGCTGTTATTTATATGGCCAAAAAGTAACATAAAATTCTGATAGCTTGTAATGTAAATGAATGAGATCTTTATAACAATATAACAGACTTGCATAAAATGCATATAAATACAGTATCAGTTGTCATTCTATATCTCCCAATAATATGTCTTAAGATGATATTTAATGCTTAGTTTTTTGAGCAAAGCTCTGTAGTTTTCATGAGGGCAAAACATATAATGCAATACAATGATGATTGAGAGATGTACAAATAAACGTTCCTTGTATCATATTTAATAGCCTATTTACAGTACATTTGAACATGATTTTTATAAATAAATAAATATATATATATATATATATATATATATATATATATTATGTATGGATAACCAAGTAAACCTACGTTGCCTCAGTCCAGTAAATGTCTATCTTGATATATTACTAACAATATTAAAGTTAAACTTAAAGGTGCAGTAGGTGATCAGAGAAATGCTAACGTTAGCCTGCTAGCATTGAAAGCATAAATCAAAATCAAAATAAAGCAAAATCGCTTTCCAAAGCCACACCTCCTCCAAAACACATGAACGCATTATTTTTGTTCATTATTATTGTACATCAGAACGCCGACTCATTATAGGCCACGTCGTGCTGCTTATGTGATCAGCGTCAGCCAATACCGAGTCAGAACGTAGAACATGGAAGCCTGCACTGTCTATACAACATAAAAAGCGTAGGAGAATGACAGGGGAGAGATGAAATTGTTGAATAAAGTTATTTTTGTTTTGTTTTTGCGCACAAAAAGTATTCTCGTCGCTTCATAACATTAAGGTTGAGCCACTGTAGTCACGTTGACTATTTTAATGATATCTTTACTACTTTTCTGGACCTTGAATGTGGTAATTTATGTTGCTTTCTATGGGGGATTAAAAAAAAAACTTCTCGGATTTCAACAAAAATATCTTAATTTGTGTTCCGAAGATGAACAAAGGTTTTACGGGTTTGGAACGACATGAGGGTGAGTAATTAATGACAGAAATTTCATTTTTGGGTGAACTAACCCTGTTATGAAGTTATGAGAATAATTTTTGAATAAATATAACTAATTTATTCAACAATTTCTTCTCTTCCCTGTCATTCTCCTACGCTGTTTACGTTATACACACAGTGCAGCGCTTCTGGGTTCTACATCAGAATGCCGGCTCAGTATTGCTGTTCACGTGAACACCACGTCGCATGCGTGTGATGCTGACACAAGAGCTGTTAATAGGCTTGTTCAAGATGCATCTGCGCTGCACAGACCAATCGGCGTATGACATCAAAGAACTGTGAAAGCGGTATGCTCTCCAAACGCTCTCGTAGTAATTTGATGGCATATGCCGATCGGTCTGTGCAGCACCGATGCATCTCGAACAAGCCTATTTTTGTTATCACTGACGTTGCTCCCTATGTGTGGTTCAGATACCTGTAAAAGTATTAATTATCAATCAGATGGCAGAAGAAATGTAGTAGATTGTGTACATGTTTTTCAGCAGTTTTGATCATGCTGATAATTTAGAGGTTTAGAAATTCATGTATTAAATATGTAGGCCTATTTGATATGACTACAATGTTGTCATTTCTGTTCTATATGTCCTCAATGTCCTTACCAGCTAAGCCAATACAATTTTATAATTTATACAGTGTGCTTAAAAATACCTATTGTAAACATAAAGAAAAGTAAACATGAATTAAAAGGATTCACCATTTTATAATGCTGAAAATTACAAGAGGAATACATTTTATAATACAGAATAACAGGACAGCAACATAAGAAGGGAATTCTTACACATGCAGGCACCTGTTCCTTTCCACTTTATCTAAGCTGCTGATATGGAAACATTTGAACCAAATGTTTATTTCCTGGCTAATAAATCTGCTAAGTGAATTAATTCATGGGTCATGTTTCCGGGTTGGATCCAAGACTGTCAATGAAAGGCTGTAGAACTTGATGTTGTCAACACTGCATATTCTGAAGTGTCTATTCTCACGGTCAAGTCGCTCTCTCGGTCTCTCTCAGGTCAGGTTGATGCAGTCCATTGGTCTGTTCATGGGCAGTGTGATCTCCAGCTCTTCTCTCTCCATGATGAATCTGGCATTCCCCTCATGTTTGTGGACTGGGTGAGGCAGGTGAAGGCCCAACTTACTGAAACAAAGAATATGCACAGATATATTTACATATCTAGTGAATACTGGAAAAAGTAAAATATTTTAACTAATACTTTACTCACTACTTTGGAGTTCTGAGGTCAAGAAATGTCTCCCTCACATCCAGCACCAAATCAGATGCTTTTGTATCTGGCAGTTTAACTCTTACCTTGCATGAGAGAGAGATTTTGTAAGATTACATTGATAATACAATTTTTTAAATGAAGAAACAGCTCAGTCATTTGAGGACAGACAAATGCTTTTACGCCAATCAAAGCCTAGTCTTTTTTATTTCTGGTAAATCTCATTACTGAATCTTAAGCTTTAGATCGTTGAAACTTTAAATTTGTTTAAAAAGTGTGGAACTTATAGTTTGGAAATCCACAATGCTTAGAGTTGAGATTAGTGGTGTAAAGTATTTGAGTAAATGTAATTAGTTACTGTACTTGAGAAACTTTTTGGCGTTCATGACCTCATGGCTAGATTACTGTAATGCTTTACTGGGTGGTTGCCCTGCACGCCTAATAAACAAACTCCAGCTGGTCCAAAACGCAGCAGCTAGAGTTCTTACTAGAACCAGGAAGTATGACATATTAGCACAGTTCTGTTAACACTGCATTTGGCTCCCTATTAAACATCGTATAGATTTTAAAATCTTGCTAATTACTTACAAAGCACTAAGTGGTTTAGCTCCCCAGTACTTGTGCAAGCTCTTAACACATTATAGTCCTTCACGTCTATTGCGGTCTCGAAATTCTGGCCAGTTGATAATACCTAGAATATCAAAATCAACCACAGGCAGTAGATCCTTTTTCTTTTTAGCACCTAAACTTTGGAACAGTCTTCCTAGCATTATTCAGGATGCAGACACACTCTGTCAGTTTAAATCTAGAATAAAAACACATCTCTGTAACCTGGCATACACATAACATATTATCTACTTCTATAATTCAAATCATGTAAATTGTTAGGCTGCATAGATTAGGTCAGCCGGAACCGGGAACACTTCCCATAACACCTGATGTACTCGCTACATCATAAGAAGAATGGCATCTACACTAATATTAGTCTCTCTCTGTTTATTCTGAGGTTTACCGTAGTCTGCCAGATCCAGACCGTATCCAGATGAGATGAAGGACCTGCACCTAGACACGATGACAACGCAGCCCTGAAGTGTCAACTAAACTATCCCCTGCGAAGGCCTCCTTCCCTTTCCTTTCCCTATGTATGGATGAAGCATTGTCATGGTGATTCCGGTTCGCATGGATCCGCGGAAATGACTAGTGGTTCTGTATTTGTGCGGGCTAGACAAGTAATTTGGCGTTGTCACTTTGTGAGGGGGACTAGGCGTCTGCGCACATACACATTCAAACGCGTATACCTATAGACTAAACACGTAAATGAACGGCAGGAATGCATTGGAAGTCTTCTGTTTTTGGTTAAAAAGGTGTCATTTAAGCGGCCCCCAAGTTAATAATTAATGATTTTTACAACGGAAGATATTCAATCAAAAACTTACTTTAGCTCGATAATAACTTTTTCCTAGAGCTGCTGTAAAGCCAAAATAATCTCTGTCCATTAATTTTCCTACTATCACTGTGAAGCTGCTTTGAAACAATCTGTATTGTAAAAAGCGCTATATAAATGAAGATGACTATGCTAATAACTGTGCATTAAAGTGCACAGTAACTCTTCAGAAAGTTCCATGCAACTCTTAAAGGGATAGTTCACCCCAAAATGAAAATTCTGTCATCATTTACTCACCCTCAAGTTGTTCCAAACCTGTATGAGTTTCTTTCTTCTGCTGAACACAAAAGAAGATATTTTGAAGAATATTGGTAACCAGACAGTTGTCGGTAGCCATTGACTTCCATAGTATTTCCCCCCCCCCCCTACATTTTACCAACATTCTTTAAAATATCTTATTTTCTGTTCAACAGAAGAAAGAAACTCATACAGGTTTGGAACAACTTGAGGGTAAGTGAACAACAAAATGTTCATTTTGGAGTGAACTATCCCTTTAAGAACCCTAAAACGTAATTTCGCTAACACTTAAATTATATTTAATGACCCCAGTAAGGATGCTGTTAAATTTTGTGAATGCTGTATTAATGTTCAAGATTTAATGAGTGAGGAATGAGCAGTACCAGCATGCTGTCACAACACATGGATGAGGGGTCCTTTCCGCTCAAGCCAAGAAACAAATCTTCAGTCCCAACAAACTGTTTCAGCACAATCTCGTACCTAAACATACAAACACACATGCACAGTGAGAGACCAGCTCACTTACAGCTCAAGTGATTTTGACATGCATTTTCTCTTACTCTGGCTGTGGCCGTGGATCGGCGAGGTCATCAAAATGCGCCCCCTCAGTCACTTCATCCTCATCCCAGATGCCTTTGCTGTTCTTCTTCACATAGGCAGTGCTACCTAGAAAGAAGAGAGAGATAGAAGGATGCTTTTATGTTCTCAGAACCCATAAGAAGCAGCGTGATAATAGCGAAACGTGACATGTTGAATAATTTCAAAGTAGTTAGTCAATTGTATTTTTTATTTAAAAATACAAAATATATTTTAAAATATTATTTTAATTATTTTAAAATTATAAAAATATTTTTTATATTAAAAAAAATATATATTATATATAAAATATATAATATATATATATATATATATATATATATGCTATATAAAAATATATAATAAAAATATATACCTTCGTGTTTTTTCCCCGAAGGTGCAGCAGGAGAGCCGATATGTCCCGGGCCCATCTTTGCTACGGGCTTCACTTTCTGAAAAACAGGATAATTGTTCAGAGATTTATCCTTAATGCAAAAGTTAGAAAGTCGACAATGTTAAACGGCTTTTGTAAGAAGCTCAGACCTGGAGATCTTCTTCCTCATCTTCATCGTTTGGGGAGAGCAGGGCGGACAGCGCCTGGAGATCATGCACGGACGCAAGACCCTCCATCTGTATTATTCGCTAAGTTTGGGCGAGAAAGTGTAGAAGTATTTTTAGAGTTTTATATATGCTTTCTTTGGCGCTGTTCTTCTCTTCCGGGTGCCTATAGTTTAGCGTTTCCATGGAGACAGACTGTACGCGGATTGTAGTAGCAACTGTTGTTAGGCGTCTTGGTGTTTATTTAATGTAAATAGTATGGCATAAAACTAACAAAACCTCCATCCGTGTAAATCATTTATCAATAGGCCTAGTTCATTTACAGTTGGCAACTGCGTCTTAACTGATTTGTGTTTTTGGAACACCTTTTAAAGTAGGTTATAATATAGGCTACAAGTAAAACAAGTTAATTTAATAACTAAGCGAATTATTGTAGCCTAATACAATTTTGTAGCGAGTTTTATTAACCAACATTAACCTTTAAACTATCAAACCGAGCTTTACAGCGTTACTGCATATAGGCTATTGTTGTATTGTTTCGAAGTATTTATGGTTTTATGTAAACGTAATTTGTAATTAAGAAACTGGACATGTTTTCTAATGTTGGATAAATCTGTATATAAATATGGATTTATCTGTGATGCATAAATCTCTACTAAACAACAAGAAAGTTACTTATCCTAAAGAGGGCAGTGAATGTTTGCACCTGTATGTCGAACCACTAGAGGGCGTCGTTGGTTTACTTTGTCAAAATGATTGCAGGCCTGAAGCCGTAGAGTTCTACAGAGTAGAAGTGTTGGATCTTCTTATGAATGTCAAGAGAAAACAGACGGATCAGTAGTTTAGAATTGTGTCTCTTTAAAATAGGCCTATTGCTATTATTTATTTAACGAGTCAACATTTATTTTGAGGTCATTTTCTTCTCATTACATGCTGCCATGTTGGTTTAGATTAATGTCAGAATCTTTGTCAAATCACTTGACCTGAGTATTTGCAGAGACTGCTTTTTAATATTTTCTGAGAAATGAAGTTCATTTGCTGACTGTCCCTCCCCGCAGCGCAGCCTCTCAAATCTCTATATCCCCCAGGATACAGAAACCTAGTAGCAGACTCTCAAAACATAACTTACCTAATTTGAAGATTATTAAAGTTTAATTTTTATTAAATACATTTCCCCCTATTTTGAGATTTGTGAGAGCCATGTTTATTAGCCTGCTTCAGTCAGCGAAACTGACAGTGTGTGTATGTGACTGTAAGCATGTGTGGAGATTTACTAAGTCATTGTCACAGCTGAATTTGTTGCCTGCAGCAGTTATAAGGGGAATCCGTCAAGCTAGTTATCAGTATTCCATTCATGTAGTTTCTCTTTCACTTCCGTAACTTTTTATCTCTGCAGCATTCTTTCTTTAGGGTCACAGATCTCTCTTTTTTATCATATTTTTCACAAAAAGACTTATTCAGAGACTCTCTTCTTTGCATAGTCCCTCAGTCTATCATTTTCTCTGTGCACTCTGGAGAACCCTTCACTATCTTATTCTGCCATTCTCAGCATTCCTGAATTCAATGTTGTATCATTGTGAGTCTGAATTGAGAACGGATCAGCCTAAGTGTGTCTGAATTTGAACAAAATCAGTTTGAGTCTGAATTTGACAACAAATCTGCGCATTTAAATTTCTAAATTAACAAATCTATGTAGGTGAGTCTGAACTGAGAAGAAATCTATGTAGGTGAGTCTGAACTGAGAAGAAATCTATGTAGGCGAGTCTGAACTGAAAACAAATATATGTAGGCGAGTCTGAACTGAAAACAAATTTATGTAGGCGAGTCTGAATTGAGAAGAAATCTATGTAGGCGAGTCTGAACTGAGAAGAAATCTATGTAGGCGAGTCTGAACTGAAAACAAATATATGTAGGCGAGTCTGAATTGAGAACAAATCTATGTAGGCGAGTCTGAACTGAGAACAAATCTATGTAGGCGAGTCTGAATTGTGAACAAATCTATGTAGACGAGTCTGAATTGAGAACAAATCTATGTAGGCGAGTCTGAACTGAGAACAAATCTATGTATGTGAGTCTGAATTGTGAACAAATCTATGTAGACGAGTCTGAATTGAGAACAAATCTATGTAGACGAGTCTGAATTGAGAACAAATCTATGTAGGCGAGTCTGAACTGAGAACAAATCTATGTAGGCAAGTCTGAACTGAAAACAAATATATGTAGGCGAGTCTGAACTAAAAACAAATCTATGTAGGCGAGTCTGAACTGAGAACAAATCTATGTAGGTGAGTCTGAATTGTGAACAAATCTATGTAGGCGAGTCTGAATTGAGAACAAATCTATGTAGGCGAGTCTGAATTGAGAACAAATCTATGTAGGCGAGTCTGAATTGAGAACAAATCTATGTAGGCGAGTCTGAACTGAGAAGAAATCTATGTAGGCGAGTCTGAACTGAAAACAAATATATGTAGGCGAGTCTGAATTGAGAACAAATCTATGTAGACGAGTCTGAATTGAGAACAAATCTATGTAGGTGAGTCTGAATTGTGAACAAATCTATGTAGACGAGTCTGAATTGTGAACAAATCTATGTAGGCGAGTCTGAATTGAGAACAAATCTATGTAGACGAGTCTGAATTGAGAACAAATCTATGTAGGTGAGTCTGAATTGTGAACAAATCTATGTAGACGAGTCTGAATTGAGAACAAATCTATGTAGGCGAGTCTGAACTGAGAAGAAATCTATGTAGGCAAGTCTGAACTGAAAACAAATATATGTAGGCAAGTCTGAACTGAAAACAAATACATGTAGACAAGTCTGAATTGAGAAGAAATCTATGTAGGCGAGTCTGAACTGAGAAGAAATCTATGTAGGCGAGTCTGAACTGAAAACAAATCTATGTAGGCGAGTCTGAATTGTGAACAAATCTATGTAGACGAGTCTGAATTGAGAACAAATCTATGTAGGCGAGTCTGAATTGAGAACAAATCTATGTAGGCGAGTCTGAATTGAGAACAAATCTATGTAGGCGAGTCTGAATTGAGAACAAATCTATTTAGGTGATTCTGAACTGAGAACAAATCTATGTAGGCAAGTCCGAATTGAGAACAAATCTATATGGGTGAGTCTGAACTGAGAACAAATCTTTTTAGGTGATTCTGAACTGAGAACAAATCTATGTAGGCAAGTCTGAATTGAGAACAAATCTATGTAGGCGAGTCTGAACTGAGAACAAATCTATGTAGGCAAGTCTGAACTGAAAACAAATATATGTAGGCGAGTCTGAACTAAAAACAAATCTATGTAGGCGAGTCTGAACTGAGAACAAATCTATGTAGGTGAGTCTGAATTGTGAACAAATCTATGTAGGCGAGTCTGAATTGAGAACAAATCTATGTAGGCGAGTCTGAATTGAGAACAAATCTATGTAGGCGAGTCTGAATTGAGAACAAATCTATGTAGGCGAGTCTGAACTGAGAAGAAATCTATGTAGGCGAGTCTGAACTGAAAACAAATATATGTAGGCGAGTCTGAATTGAGAACAAATCTATGTAGACGAGTCTGAATTGAGAACAAATCTATGTAGGTGAGTCTGAATTGTGAACAAATCTATGTAGACGAGTCTGAATTGTGAACAAATCTATGTAGGCGAGTCTGAATTGAGAACAAATCTATGTAGACGAGTCTGAATTGAGAACAAATCTATGTAGGTGAGTCTGAATTGTGAACAAATCTATGTAGACGAGTCTGAATTGAGAACAAATCTATGTAGGCGAGTCTGAACTGAGAAGAAATCTATGTAGGCGAGTCTGAACTGAAAACAAATATATGTAGGCAAGTCTGAACTGAAAACAAATACATGTAGACAAGTCTGAATTGAGAAGAAATCTATGTAGGCGAGTCTGAACTGAGAAGAAATCTATGTAGGCGAGTCTGAACTGAAAACAAATCTATGTAGGCGAGTCTGAATTGTGAACAAATATATGTAGGCGAGTCTGAATTGAGAACAAATCTATGTAGGTGAGTCTGAATTGAGAACAAATCTATGTAGACGAGTCTGAATTGAGAACAAATCTATGTAGACGAGTCTGAATTGAGAACAAATCTTTTTAGGTGATTCTGAACTGAGAACAAATCTATGTAGGCAAGTCTGAATTGAGAACAAATCTATATGGGTGAGTCTGAACTGAGAACAAATCTTTTTAAATTAGTCAGAATTTGATTACAGCCATATTGAATTTTTGGTTTCTGTTAACATATTTTTGATTTTGAGTTTGTTTAAATAAGTCAGAATTTTTGAGCATCATGAGGCCAGTTCACACTGCACTGACAGACGCAGACAGGCACCAGATTACACCACGTCACTTCTCAGACATTCTAAGTCCAATTCAGCTTGTTCATTCGGTGAAAACAAGCTCCGAAAGACGCCAACAGGCTCTGATAGTGTCTTGTGTCTTGTTGCTGTATGTCGGTGCGGTGTGAAAACTCTGTATAATAGGACACCATAGAGGATCATCCAATGGAAAAAACTGTTATCAGTAAGTAGAAACAGAGGTTACAGGAGCCGTGCTGCTCCATCTCAAATGTGTTCTGGCTGAAATTCTCTGCATACCATTCCACTGATCTGATCTGATGTCATAAATATGGCCAAGCTTTTCCCAGCTTATCCCACCAAAGGATCTGGCAGTCAGCACTGATGCCAGACAGCGCCAGATCCCATGCAAGAGCTGAATTTGTTATCTAATTAACAAATTACCAAGAATAATGCTATGTCATCATAACCTGATGCTTTCGAAAGCTTTGTGTTTAGATTTTAATTTCTGGAATTAGGGAAGTAATTGAGTTGTAGATCCAGCTGCCGCAGCCATCCGTGTGTCTCAGTGTTTGCTTTTGTGTGAGCGTATGTGGCTGGCTGCTTAGAGATTTGGGATTTTTTCTGACTACAGTCACACAGGGAACATGAGGATTTTAGATGACTTACAAATCTATCTCCCATTGTTCACTGGAATGCCTTGAAGTCAGAAAACCCATGACTGGACTGTACTAAAGGATTACAATTCCATTCGTGATGTCCTCTATTTGGATTGGCCTCCATTGGCCGCAGTTCTTTACCCAGACTGATAGCTCTGTGTCTATAAAAACCGCCAAGGTGGAAAAGTTCTCACATCTTTATGACAGCACAGCATATTTGGGCGAGTTCCATCAAAATGTACCTGTACAAGGCAGCTTGCAGTGACATTTCCATCCCCAGGCAGAGAAGTGTTCAGCGCTCTGAGAGAACCCCAGGCCGCTTCCTCCAGAGACAACGGGCAGGATTGAGCTCACACCACACAGCAGGTTGTCCCCACTGGGCAGGCAGATCCAACTCTGCCCTTGAGCTGCAGCAGCTAGGGCGTTTTATGCAGATCCATGGGTACTCTTTAAAGGACTCAGTGAGCACCAACACCAAAATGATCTACAGGTACATATCACTTTTTTTTCCACAGTACTTAAAAGGTTTTTTATACGACATAGAAACATTAAGCCAACCTTACTGTGTCATAACTGGCTGCTGAGAATGTGTCAAAATTTACTGCACACAAATTAACGTGCAAACTTGCTGATTTTATTATATCAGCAACATATATTCTTAGCATGTTCTTTGCAAAATGTCACACTTTAATGCTTTTTGGATTATTTATAATCCAATTCAAATAATGTCTTGGGGCTCTTTGACCCAGGCAGAATTTTATGTACTTCTGCTTATACATTAGTATTTCATAACTTGGAATACTTATATCCTGAACTTACACTATACTGTTTAAATGTAATGTAGTACTGTAATGTTATTGAAAGAAGTCACTTATGCTCACTAAGGCTGCATTTATTTGATAAAAAAAAAAAAAAAAAAAAAAACAGTAAAAATACATTTTAAAATAACTGTTTTCTATTTTATTATTTTTTAAAATGTAATTTATTCTTGTTATGGCAAAGCTGAATTTTCAGCATCATTACTCCAGTCTTTAGTGTCACATGATCCTTCAGAAATCATTCTATGCTGATTTGGTGCTCAAGAAACATTTCTTATTATTATCAATATTGAAAACAGTTGTGCTGATTAATATTTTTTGGAAAACGTGATACTTTTTTTCACGATTCTTTAAAAAATAGAACATTTAATGCATCCTTGCTAAATAAAAGTATTATTTCTTTTTAAAAATACAAAATCTTACCAACCCCAGAAGTTTTAAAGGGGATCTATTATGTCCCTTTTTAAGAGATGTAAAATAAGTCTCTGATGTCCCCAGAGTGTGTATGTGAAGTTTTAGCTCAAAATACCCCACAGAGAATTTTTTATAACATGTTAAATTTGCCACTTTTTGGGGTTGAGCAAAAACGCGCCGTTTTAGTGTGGGTCCCTTTAAATGCAAATGAGCTGCTGCTCATGTCCTAAGAGGGCGGAGCTTCAAGAGCTGACGCTCCAAGCTCCAGTAACAGAACAATCTCATGCACTAAAATGTCAGAAACTCTCTGAGGTAGCTGTGTTTATTTCGAATCGGAATCTGAAAATGAAGCCTACAGAGCCAGAGAATATATGCTGCATGGAGACAGAACAGAGGTATAGTTTAGTTTAATTGCGTTTATATCTTATGTTGTCATCTTGCTTTTATCCACTATTAGTACGAGCCTGTTGTAACGAACCCGTCCGAATGATGGCCAAATCTTTACTGATGAGTTTATTAAGTTTATTGTACATCACACAAAAAAGATGACACGTATGTTATCACTCCAGAAAATCACCATAATAGCTGAATAAATCACAGTACAAAAAGTGCGCATTAAAGTTTTTTATCTAAAAACTCTCCCATGCATTTTCATTAACATACACAGCGAATTACACAAAAACACTCGTTACAACTAACAGTAAACAAATATATACAGACCTACCTTATGCCTTTTCGGGGGTGCTTAATAAACTGGTAAACTTTATATCCGTAAAACAACTCTGATGGACTGTAATAAAGTGCATGCGCTCTCTCCCTGCCGTGACCAGTATCGCTCCGGAGAGGGTCACGTACAGTTTGTACTGATCCATCCTTGAGTAATAACTTCAACCACGGTGTCCTCAGTGACTCAGATGGCGGGAGTGTATGGAGCCTCGTATTTTCGTTAGTACATCCAACAACAGAACATTTGTAATGTTTTTTTGGTACAGACATTGTATATCTCTAGCTGATACAGTGAGTACACAGAAATGGCGGACTCTGTGCTTCTCACTCAGGGGTGTGTCTATGCTAACAGGGCAGATCGTCACCAGTCATGGGCGGGGTTTCCCTACTCTTACGTAGGAGTAGGGGGAAATATCAAACAGCGTGTTTTGAGAGATTGAAAATGATAAATGGGGATTATAAAAAAAGTATTGGGTGTATTTTTACCATTATAGGCTGGTTGTTTACACACACTGTGTATACACATCTGTGTTCAAACACCTTATAAAAGTGAATTTTGCATAATAGGTCCCCTTTAAATGTTACTGTATGTCCTGAAACCTGTTCTGAATTTATTAAACTCAGCAGTCATTTATAAAATTCCAATAACTTTTTACTGAAATGGATTTTAAACTAAAGTACAGTAAAATTGATTGATTGATTGACTTATCAGCTCAGCAAGGTGAAGTTAACATGAGGAAAGATTTAAGCCATGATGACCTGTTTATTTAAAGTGATAGTTCACCCAAAAATAAAAATTCTGTCATCATTTACTCACCTTCATATTGTTCCAAATTCATATGACTTTCTTACTTCTGCTGAACCCAAAGAAGATGTTTTTAAAGGGTTAGTTCACCCAAAAATTTCTGTCATTAAGTACTCACCCTCATGTCTTTCCAAACCCGCAAGACCTTTGTGCATCTTCAAACACAAATAAAAGATATTTTTGATGAAATCCAAGAGGTTTTTTATCTCCCATAGAAAGCAAGGTCCAGAGAAGTAGTAAAGACATTGTTAAAATAGTCAACGTGACTACAGTGGTTCAACCATAATGTTATGAAGCAACGAGAATACTTTTTGCTTGCAAAAACAAAACAAAAATAACGACTTCATTCAACAATTTTTCCTCTTCCCTGTCAGTTTCCTATGCATTTGACGCAGTGAAAGCAGTTCAGCGCTTCCATGTAATTTTGTTGCTTTCTATGGGAGATAAAAAAAAAAAAAACTCTCAGATTTCATCAAAAATATCTTAATTTGTGTTCCGAAGATGAACGAACGTCTTGCGGGTTTGGAACGACATGAGGGTGAGTACTTATATGAGCTGTATGAGCTGAAGAAAGTGCTTCCATCCACATCCATCCATCATAAACGTGTACTCCACATGGCTCCGGGGGGTTAATAAAGGCTTTCTGAAGCGAAGCGATGTGTTTGTGTAAAAAAAAAAATCTCCATATTTAACAAGATATGAAGTAAAATATTTAGCTTCCGCCAGATCGCCTTCCGTATTCAATGTACGAAGGAAGTGTACAACTCTTGCAGTTCATGTGGAGTACACGTTTATAGCCCAGAACACACCAAGCCAACGGTCGGCCGTCGGGCAGTTTTTGTTCATCGGCTGACTAAGTTTTCTCAGTGTGTTCCGCACCGTCGGCTGAAGTTGGTCCTTGTCGGCTTTCGACATGTTGAATCGCCGTCGGAGCTCGTCGGTCAGTCGGGCCATCTGATCATTCTGATTGGCTATTCAGCTACTGCCACCTGCTGGTACGGAAGGGCATTTCTTCTTACACAGGCGCAGAACGTACGTGCTACTTGGCCGTCGGGTGTCGAGCGTCGGTTTGGTGTGTCAGGGCAACTTTGGACCCAGACGCTGCCGACGTGAGCCAACCCCGCAGTCTGCTTTCGTCGGCGTCGGCTTGGTGTGTTCCGGGCTTATGATGGATGGATGTAGATGGAAGCACTTTCTTCAGCTCATACTCGTTGGTCCCGTTCACTGCCATTATAAAGCTCAGATGCGTCAGGATATTTATTAAAATATCTCAGATTGTGTTCATAAGAAAGAAGAAAGTTATATACACCTAGGATGGCTTGAGGGTGAGTAAAGCTTGGGGTCATTTTCATTTGAAAGTGAACCAATCCTTTAATGACAGAAATTTCATTTTTGGGTGAACTAACCCTTTAAGAACTATGGGATCCAAACAACATTCAACCCCATTGACTTTTTTATTGTTTTACATTTTTCAAAATATCTTCTTTTGTGTTCTACAGAAGAAAGAAAGTCATACTTGGAACAACATGACAGTGAGTAAAGAGTAAAGTGAGTAAGAATTCAGTTTCAACACTATTCAAGTACAAATTGCCCAAAAGAATACTTTAGTACAGAAGTATAATTCAATTACTCAAGTATACATCCCTGATTTTATGAAGAGCCCATTCAGCATGGTTTATTTTGCAGTCATGTTATTGAACTTCAGTTATCAGCGGTGGTTTGTAATATTAATTTACTTGCACAGTTATTCATTATACAAAATAAATTACATGACCTGTAACGGCTTACACAAGAAAATTAGCAAATTAAATGAGCCATGGATTCAGTTTCTGATTGACTAAATTAAGCAGTTGGGATTTACAGTAATAGACTTCACAAAGCAGGAAAAAATCAGGCCAAAGTGTTTAACCGAGATTCAAAAATGTAAAGCAGGTTTTCTAAAGCATGTTTGCTGCTTTTCAGTTACATTCTTGACATGTTTATTATATATGTAGACACTTTACATTTTTAGAGCATGTCTTTAGAAGGTTTTGGAATGAAAAGACAAGTACCCGTACTGTATAATCAGTGCATGAAAGCATGTGTCAAAGATCAAAGGTTTTGTTTATGAGGTGAAACACCAGTATGAGTCAGAGGTGTTATTCTAGCTGTCGAAAGAGGGGGTACTGCTGGGTAAAATAAAGCTATTAGCTCTGATTAGCAGCCAGTTTGATCTGCTTTGACTCACACTGGTTCTTTATGCTAATGACTAGCAATACAGCTAATCCCATATGACAGCTGGGATTATACTGAGGGGATAGAGGGAGAGAGAGATGAGGTTAGGTACATAGTTGCGCGGAAGGAAAAGGTTATGTAGACAAAATATAAATCTGGCCTTACATAATCCTGCCATATTTGATGTAGAGGTCACAAAGCATATATTATCAATTATAGGGGTTCTGTACATCTTATTTTCATAGCGAGTGACTGACAGATTCATGCTGTGAGTGAGTGCCATGCTGAGGCCAGTGGTTATAATGATCTTGTTTACCAAGATGAAGTTACAGCCCATTCATACTGTACGTCCACCAGTCTAAAATAAGATTATTTTTTATTTAGTTTTTCTGCTTTATGACATCAATACATGATAATAGCACCTTCCTGAACTGGCCAATTATGTGAACTAATTAATATTTATATATTCATATTCAAATCTAACATTCATAATTAATTCATATTTATATGTTTTTGATACATTTTCCATGATACCTCATTCCAGTGTACTGTGGCGATATAAAAAAAAACAAAAAACTGACTTCAGATTTGCTTTAATTTTTCTTAACAATCATCTACTGTTTTACATGACATTTTTAAAATGCAGACATTCTAAATCTCCAAGATTGATCTGGGGATCAGGTCTGAAGCTGTGTATTTCTCATCTGTGATATATAATGTCAATATATTAACTTCAAAATATGATTAAAAATAAAAAGTTAAAAATTGGTTAAAAAATTAACATTGACTAGTTTACTGGCTACTTTGTAATGTAGTTAGAACTTAAATTCTACAGTTGTGTAAGCAATGTGTCTGTATTGTTTTGGTCTTAAAGGGATAGTTCACCCAAAAATGAAAATTCTGTCATTAATTACTCACCCTCAAGTTCATTTATTTACAAAATATTAATAAACACACGTTCATGCAACAACATCTGCTCTCGCGCCAACACAACACGCATGCATTGTGGTGCTCTCGTGAAACCACGTTGGAGAATAATATTTTGTAAATAAAGTGGTAAATGATTGGGGTTTTTTTGCACAAACAAAGCACTCGCATCGCTTCATAAAATTGGGGTTAAAGCACTGGAGTCACATGGATTACTTTTATGATGCCTTTACTACCTTTCTGGGGCTTGAACGTGGTAGTTGTGTAGGCTGTCAATGGAGGGACAGAAAGCTCGCAGATTCCATTAAAAAGATCTTCATTTGTGTTCGGAAGATGAACGAAAGTCTTATGGGTGTGGAACGACATGAGGGTGTAATTAATGACAGAATTTTCATTTTTGGGTGCACTAACCCTTTAATGTGGGGACAAAAAAAGTGCTTTTACCCATTGAAATATAATGAATTATAGTCTATATAAGGAAAGAACTTTTAAAAAGAGTCAATAGAATTACACAATTTAATATCAGACAACTAAATTCGGTTCAGAAGGGCTAAATGGTCCCCCCAGCTCCAGCGCCGATAGGTGTATCTATTACATTTCATCTTATAGTGGTGCCCACACTCCAATTTTTACATTTAATTGTGTTTCTGAATCAGTGACTTTCTTGGCTGTTCTTAGAGAGGAGAAACTTCTTAACTTATGATAATGTATCTGGATAAACTAAGATGTTAAAAATGAGCTGTGTCCTCAGAGGGCTCTTGCAAAACCATGTTTGACTAAACTAATTTCCTGTTAGAGCTCTTTATTTGGACGAGAGTGTAATAAAGTGGGTGATCTCTGACTGAGGCTCATTATCAGGGGGACGTTTAGAGAGATCTTTGTCTCAGGGTGCCAGAATAGTTTTTCCATCAGGGGACGCCAAAGTGTGACAGTCTCCGATTAAGCTCACTTTAGTGACACACTTACACTCAGTTAAGACTGTCAGACAGAGTAGGGCTATTCAGCTACAGTCCTGGAGGGCCACTGCACTGCAGAGTTTAGCTCCAAAACCAAAACTAATGCACTTTAGGTCATGTCTGTTTGCTTTGAGGGCATCTATATGTGTACTCCTAAAGTAGAAAATTTTAAATGCAAAACTCTTTCTCTTTCAGGAAATTGGGCCAATAATAACATTATATACACAATATATCATCTTAATATAATTTTATGATTTTACACAACAATAAACAATAAGTAAATATTGAGTCATTTTAGACACAATTTTTGTTCCGCCAATGAAGCCACAGCAGAATAAACCGTTCTGCATCTCCTAGCAATGCGCAGTAGTGCCGTTTCTGAATTTAACGACTCACTCATAAAGACAGTCACTTGTTTCATTGCTAAATGAATCAGTGTTTTTGAACGAATCATTTGAGTGAATGATTTAAAGACTCATTCATAAGGACAATCACTTGTTTGGTTATTGGTTATTTTAATATAGGGCTGTCAAATTGATTAATTGTGATTAATTGCAACATATAACACATTTATAGCTATATATTTACATATATGTGTGTATGTATATATACACAGACACACACACACACATGTAATATACACTGCCCGGCCAAAAAAAGGCGCTGTTTGGATTTTAATAGGCAAATCCTTAAGAATCTATGAATGGATCATTATTATTATGTTTCTAGCATGTTATATGTTTGGCAACGGTTCTTTTAACACTTAAAGATGGAGTGTGTAGCTTTTCATTTCTTAAACAACCATGTAAGAAGACACATCATGGCCAATAAATGTTATGATGATGTTATTTCCATCGAGAGGTGCATCACTTTTTGGTCAAGATCTTGTATTGACAATGCAAGAGGTGAGCACTCTGTAAAGTCTACTCCAGCACATCCCAAAGACTTTCAATGAATTTAAGGTCTGGACTCAGAGGTGCCAATTCATGTGTGAAAATGAGTCTTCATGCTCTCTGAACCATTCTTTCACAATTTTAACCCTGGTGAATCTTGACATTGTCATCCTGGAATATGGCCATGATGTGTCTTCCTACATGGTTGTTTAGGAAATGAAAAGCTACACACTCCATCTTTAAGGGTTAAAAGAATCGTTGCCAAACATAAAACATGCTAGAAACATAATAATCACTGTAATAATGATCCATTCATAGACTCTTAAGTGTTTGCCTATTAAAATCCAAACAGCGACTTTTTTAATAATAATAATAATTTTATATATTATATATATAAACACATATATATTATGTAAACACAAACTTTTATGTTAGATGTGATTAATCGCGATTAATTGATTTGACAGCACTATTTATTTATAAACCATAATAGTATTTAGTAATATTGAGTAAGCATTTATTTTTATATTTTCAATTATAGTTTGATTTAGATTTAGTAATTTTGTTGTGTTCTTTTGTCATTTTTATTAATGTTTTTTAATATTTCCATCTTATTTCCATTTTATTTCAATTTTAGTTTTAGTAATTTTAGAACTCATTCTACGTATACTTATTTAAGCTTTTCATCTAATAATTTATATTTTATTCATATTTTATTTTATATATATTTATATATTTGTCATTATTTCTTACAAATATTTTGCAAAGGAAAGAAAGCTGCTGTGATCAAGTAATTTCATTGTTTTTAATATAGGGTTAGAGTTAACCTGTATCCCAGGGTTAAAAATGTACTGTAATTCATAAGCAAAAAGGCACAAAGTGTATATTTTGTATTATTTGAATTGCAGAATTCCTCTTATGACCAGATTAATCTGGAATATTCTGATTGTAACGGTTTTGTTCTGTTATGTCCCGTTATAGTTCCATTTTCACTCTGTTTGATATGTTCCTGTTTGCCTGATTTCCTAGGTAGTTTCCTCGTTAGTTAATTAGTCCCACAAACCTGTTCTGTTTCATCCTGATTATGTTTCCTCATGTTTATAAGCCCTGTGTTTCCTCAGTTCTTCGTCCGGTATTATGTTAAGTATAGTTGCCATTCTGATTTTTTTCTATACGTTTTCACATTGTTTATTAAAAGACTCTTTTTTTAACTTGTATTTTGTGTGTGTTAGTCTAAACATTACACTGAGAGAGCATTGCTGGTGAATATCCTTTGAAATTCAGTTTTACCACAGGAACTGAGCCGGCCAGGACAGGTTTCAAGGCGGTTTTGGACAGTTTTTCCATATATGACGTTGGGTTTCTGTCAGGTAGATTGTAATTCCTAAAAACCCAAACTTATTTTGTGTGAGAGTCTGTGCATTTGGGTCTACTCACTTAGACAGGAAATAAAAACATTTTCAGTTTCGGTCAGGTTTAGTCTTTAATATCTGAGTGCACCAGTCAGGTCGGATCACATGGGCTGGGCCGGGTTTGGGCTTGATGTCTAGTTTTGAGCTCCTTCGCTGAATGGCACGTTTTGTTCAATCATTGTCATAATCCCACTGCAGCACAAGGAAGTTTCGGGGAAATTGTATAACCTGACAGGAGCCTCGTTTGCTTCTTTAAGGATGGCCATCTTGCATGTTGCATTTCATTTGACAACCAGACATCAGTAACATTAATCAGTAACATCTTTCCAGGGTTTAATATATGCTAAAAGATGTCAAATCAATGATTAACTGTTCCATCACACCCTTTTTCAAGTTTCCGCAGCAGACTACATGTGACACACTGCGAAATAAGAATGGCATCTGCATAATAAACGTATCCAAACGTATCACACTCACGCATACACACATAGTCCCATCCAGATGGATTGTCTTCACTCTCGCTGTTGAGCGCAGCACTGAGCCGCTGGTGAGAGACTGCAGTTATTTCGGTCTCATTGCAGTCTCTCTCTCTCTCTTCCTCTCCCACTCTCTCTTTCCTCTCTCCTTATCGTCTCTGATTGAGCATCATTCTCACATACTACGCTTTCATGCCTCCTCTTTCACACTCACTCTCTCTTCATGTCTGTTAGCTTCTCCTTCACTTACAGTCCCAGTGATCATGCCGCATCCCTCTCTCTCTCTGTCCTCTCCTCCGCCTGTCTGCTTTTGTTTACATAAATCTTCATCAAAGTGACTGTTTTTTTGTGCCAGCCGAACTGCATTCGCCAGTTTTTTATTAAGAGGACATTTAGATGCGGGACACAGCGTGTTTTTCACCTTGCGGCTCACTCATCTGGACTGCTTTTGGAAAGGTGTCCTGTTCAGTCCTAGACTTTCAGGAATACATCGATCATCCGGTTTGCTGCCCGCCGAGTGTTTTCCCAGAGTCCCGGAGTCTGTTTCATAGCTGTGCGTCTCCTGTGGTGCACTTGGACTGCTCTTATAGTCTCGGTGATGAGCGTGGGCTGAAGAAAACCCCCCTCTGCCCGTCATCAGCCTGAGGAGAAACACCATTGAGGGTCAGCTAAAATCAGTGGAGAGGAACGAGTGACAAAAAGGAGGCAAAGCGAAGAGAAGAGTGAAGGGCAAAGCAGCACCGCACAGGATAAGAAGAGCATCAAACGGCAGCACAGACGGGATCAGCTCCTGTTGGGAAAGAGAGCAAGAGTTTAAGAAAGAGAGAGGCAGGAACACTTTGAATTTTTAAACTCCGAACTAGTGACTACACTCTTCAGCTTTTGAGATACAACCCAGAACTGCATTCTGATTCTCTTGGACTTTCAGGACAAGCTGTGTCAGTTTTCCCTGCTCAAGTTCCTTTGCAGCTAACAGCCATGCAGGTGTCCTTCGCGTGTACGGATCACGGGTTGAAGGCCCCGCGCACCAGCGAGCCGAACAAGCAGAACACGTCGAGTCCGAACACGGCCAGCGCGGCACGGGCACGGTTCCGAACGGTGGCGCTGATCGCTCGCAGCCTGGGCTCCTTCACGCACAGGCACCACATTTCCCTGAAAGAGTCCACTGGGAAACTCACCGGCATGAAGTACAGGTACGAAAAACTTCCGGCAGCCACAGAAAACTGATGATATTGTTGCAAAATATCAGTTCTGACACAGTCTGAGTATCTATTTACACTGACAACTCTAGTTATAGCTTTGATAACACTGATATTCTTTTTATTCTCAAAAAGACATGGAAAAGGTTTCTATAAAAATTGCAGTTTACTCTGTGAATGAACAAACTCGTTCTAGTAAACTGTCATTATACTGAAATCTTAAAGGAATAGTTCACCCAAAACAGAATACTTAACCTCATGTTGTTCCAGTCTAGGATGACTTTCTTTATTTTGTGGAACACAAAGTATTTTGAAATATTTTAAAGTGATTAGGGTCCAAAACAACACTTGACCTAACTGACTTTCAAAAAAAAAAAAAAAAAAAAAAAAAAATTAAATATCTTCTATTTTTGAAGAAAGTCATACAGGTTTGGAACGAGTAAATTTTAATTTTTGGCCAAACTATCCTTTTAAGTGTTTAGTTCATGCGGAGAAAAATGATAGAAGTCTTAAAGTGATTGTTTGTTTGATGGAGTGGTTAATGTGATTTGTTGGAGTGATTGATGTAAATTGCGATTGTGATTGATGTAAATTGTGATTGGCTACATTTAGAACAATAGATTAGCCTACTTTTTTTTTTTTATTACACACTGAAAACGAACAGCGGTTTCTTGTCTTGTGTGTGAAATTGTGAATTAGAGTAAAGGCTGGTGCAGAGAACTGAAAACATTCGGTGTGTGTGAATATGAGGGGGAGGTGTGAACTAATGGTTTTTGTGCTGGAAATAATTAATTGCATCTGAGACACAAGTATACCACAAGCATGCAACAGTTATCGCATATCTGCTAGTTTCCATAACGACAGAGAACTGGCAGTTTGCCTGTGCTTTACTCTAATTGGACACATTAGCTGTCGGACAGGGGTCATAATTGGGCAGTAGGGTAAACCTGAACACCCTCGGCTGACGTCCAGCTTCACGCACTCATGTTTGACATTTTCTACACTTTCAGTGAATTAATTGCATGATTAAAAGAACAGTTTCATGAGGAAATTAATTTGTCTTGATCTTTTGAAATAAGAGTTTGATGTACTTTTTTTTTTTTTTAGAACAAATACAGTGTTATAGATAATATAATTCCTGAACAGCAGAAAAGCAAGTGATAATATTAAAATGTGAGAAATCTTGTGCTGCTCCTGGTTGTGTGTAGCTCCTGCTGCTACCTGTATATCTTTTCCAAAGGATCCCAGTGTTAGGAAAGTATAGCTGAAGTTCATTTTTAACAAGATTCAGGTCATTTTAGTATGACCTTATGAGTTTGTGTGGCACATTTCAGCATGGATTGTTTTGTGAACCTGTCACAAGGTAATGCAGGCATTGCAGATAGGTTGTTATTGGAGGATGGAGCATCGCAAACTATATTTGTCCTGGCAGAAAACCCATCCTGTGCTCCAAGTGTTAGCACGGCAAAGAGCTGTTCATTTTACATGCAAAGAAGCTGTTTACATAGTCTTAAAGGAACAGCAGCAGCAGCAGCAAAAAAAAAAAAACTAGTCTGTTTCTAATTCTAAGGGTCAGAATAAAAGGATGAAAAATGGTTAGATAATTTGTGATTTTGAGAAAGGATAGGAAAATAGTCATGAAAAACAATACTGACTATCATAATCAAGTCACATGACAAAACAAAATTGTCATTTCCAACCATCAGAGGCAAACACACTGCTTGCGGGGCACAACCTGCCTCTTGCAGAGAATTCTTAGGTTGTTTTCACAGGGCAAAGTTAACCATGAGTAATGACCCTCATGTTTATCCGTATATGACGGATGTCCTGGAGAACAAATATCTGTCTCTGTGATTTAATCATCTGTCACTCATTGTGATTTAATCTTTAGAAATAGCAATTGCTCTGACAGCGTAGAACCTCGGGTCTTTTTGTAAACATTACATTTTTTCTAGGAAGTCCTGCTAAAATTTTAACGTCTTTCTGTTGCACCGCAGTATGTGTCTTTGATTAAGTGTGTGTGTGTGTGTGTGTGTGTGTTTGTAGTGAGTGGTCAGAATGTATAAAATTAATGTAATTGAATAAATGTGTGACATGAAAGTAAATCGCTGTTCCATCTCTGTGTTTGTTCTGCTCAGGGTTCAGAATTAACTTTCTGCTGCACATGCTAATGGCAAGTATATTGAGAAAATGTGCAGGCCATTAATATGTTTTACTGTATTTTGCATAATTTCCTTTATGTAATTAGTCTCTAAATAATGAATTATTTAACTTTTTCCATTTTTATCACAAAATGATTTTGTTCCTCATTTTATTCGGGTTGCAATAACAATAGATCAAAATTGAAATTAAATAAATTTCTTAAAAAAATTATTAACGAGTTCGTGTGCCCATATAATCTTAGCGTAAGTGGTAAACAGATTTGGCTTGCTGTCTGCTATAGAGGGGGTCGGAGAGGATATTCTACTTGAGCTCTGATTGCCCCCCTATAACAGGCAAAATTGTACAAAAGGAGGAGGAGGAGGGATGCCGAAAGAACTAACAACAGGAAGAGGGTAAGATGCTGGTTTTATACCTTGGTATTAATTGGAAGATTAGATGGGCGTACTCCTCCCGAAATTACGTTTAATAACTTCACTTTTGCTCTCATTTGGGGCTTGGTGAGTGTTAAAGGGTTAGTTCACCCAAAAATGAAAATTCTGTCATTAATCACTCACCCTCATGTCGTTCCACACCCATAAGACCTTCGTTCATTTTCGGAACACAAATTAAGATATTTTTGATAAAATCCGATGGCTCAGTGAGGCCTGCATTGATAGCAAGATAATTAACACTTTCAAACACCCAGAAAGCTACTAAAGACGTATTTAAAAAAGTTCACGTGACTACAGTGGTTCAACCTTAATGTTATGAAGAGACGAGAATACTTTTTGTGCGCCAAAAAAAACAAAATAACGATTTTATTCAACAATATTTAGTGATGGGCGATTTCAAAACATTGCTTCATTAAGTTTCGAAGCTTTACGAATCTTTTGTTTTGAATCAGTGGTTCAGAGCGCGTATCAAACTGCCAAAGTCACACGATTTCAGTAAACGAGGCTTCGTTATGTCATAAGTGTTTCAAAATGTTTCGAAATTTCAATGGTTCACCACTGGGGGGCGTGACTTTGGCAGTTTGATACAAGCTCCGAATCACTGATTCGAAACAAAAGATTCGTAAAGCTTCAAAGCTTCATGAAGCAGTGTTTTGAAATTGCCCATCACTAGAAATTGTTGAATAAAGTTGTTATTTTGTTTTTTTGGTGCACAAAAAGTATTTTTGTCGCTTCATAACATTAAGGTTGAACCACTGTAGTCACATGAACTGTTTTAAATATATCTTTAGTACCTTTCTGGGCATTTGAAAGTATTAGTTTGCTGGCAATGCAGGCCTCACTGAGCCATCGGATTTTATCAAAAATATCTTAATTTGTGTTCTGAAGATGAACGAAGGTCTTACGGGTGTGGAACGACATGAGGGTGAGTAATGACAGAATTTTCATTTTTGGGTGAACTAACCCATTAAATTGGGGCTATGCTTCTGCTTAACCTAATCATAACCCTGTCCTAAAAATTCTACGCAGTAAGGTCTCTCTTTCCGTCTCCCTTACTCTCCTTTATAAATGACAAGAAGGCTTAAGATACAGTTTAAAAACCTTTGATGTGCATAGATTTGTAAAAGGCCATATCTAAGTGTGTCCAACGGATTAAGCATTAGCAAATGGTCCCCACAAGGATAGTAAAACCTGAGATCATCTACATTGTGGGGACCAGCCAGCAGTCCCCATGGGGGAAATGGATTAATAAACATACTAAATTATGTTTTTTTGAAAATGTAAAAATGCCAAAAGTTTTCTGTGATGGGTAGGGTTAGGGATAGGGGATAGAATATACAGTTTGTACAGTATAAAAACCATTACGTCTATGGAGAATCCCTACAAGGATAGTGAACCAGAGTGTGTGTGTTTGTATCTCTCTCTTTTATTTATTCAAATCACAGAAGTATAATTTTGCCTGGTATTTCTGAATTCATAGCACTAAAGCAAACAGTTGCACAGTTTCATGGTTCACTGGCTGGTGCTGCACAGTCCAGATGGGCAGTCGTGCTGTGTGTGTGTGTGTGTGTGTGTGTGTGTGTGTGTACACGCATTCGTCCTTGTCATTGTATTTGTGTGGGCTTCTGTTTCCTTGGCCATTGGCCTATTAGAAATCAATCAGTGTATGTGTTAGTTTTATTTGGCTTGTAAGCATTTTTCTTCACACCGTAATGGTCCGTTGTGCTAATGTGTGTGTGTTCTTGTGTGTGAATGTAACACAGCAGCAGAGAGTCACTGTGTTCCAGAATCTTCAGAAGCACATGCAGGATAAGGAGACCTAACACACAGCCTAAAGGGCACAGGACTATTTCACTTTTTCATTTTCTGGGTTTGTTGGGAGAGACGTTTGTGATGATGCATTATTAGCCAGGTTTACCGGTGTGACTTTAAAGGCATAGTCCACTCAAAATCAATCAATCAATCTACACTCAAAAAATTATTTTATAATACTGTTCAGTTTATTTAAAAAATTCATTTTCATTCAACACTATTGTATTAGATTTCTCATTCAAACAATTGCATTGTTAAACTGACTTGAAACAGTTGCGTTTTGGCTCAACTCAATATTTTCATTTTGAAAGAACATGTTTCAATTAAGTAGGCCAAAAATAACATTTGATGCTTGTTCAATTTACTTAAGTAAATTAAGTTAATCCAACACAATTCTTTTCAACCACTTAATCCATTTGAGCTGAGACTACATCAATGCTAAAACTAAGAACAGGATTTCCCCTTCCCGTCATGCTTTGCACAGGGCTGGATAGGGAGAGTAAATGTTGAAATAAAACGTTATTTTATGCATTTTTTAATCAAGATGATAACATTGGGAGACTTAATTTTCTTTTCTGTATACATTTAAAAGAGTTTCTGTATGTTAGTGTTTTTGGTGGTTACCATTGTGGTGAAGTGTAGAGCATGTGCTTGGGTTGAGGACCTGCTAACAACAATTAAAATTGTTTTAATAATAAAAAACTACTGTTTTGGTCATGCCATTGATGTAACAAAACCATCTTTTGACTAACAACTAACAATAAGAGTCTTTAAGTAAAGATTTTGTAAAAGTTGTGAAAATTGTTCTTTAACGCATTTACTAAATAAACTAATCAATAAAACTGGATTACTTGTTTTAATTTTTGTTTGATATTAATTTTAGGATAATTGAACTTAATAGTTTTGGACAAAATTAAGAATGTTAACCTGACTCAACTAAATGGCATTGAATTAACCTCATGTAATAAACTTAAGTTTACTGAAATAAATAACGTTAATTAAATGCAACATAATCCAGTTACATGGGACCTGTTGACATAAAAAAGTTAATAATTTGGTTATTTAGTTAGTTGTACTGTAGGAGGCAAGTAAAATATATGGTTTGAGCAACATTTTCTATTATTAATCAACATTATAACTATTTATTTTATTCTATCTGTCTGTCTGCCTACCTATCTATCTGTTGTTGGTTGGTTAGTTAGTTATCTAATCTTATTGTTAGTTGGCGCAGGCTCCTTAACTCAATCTGCTTGCAATCACATCATTCTCTATAGGGCACAGCTGATTGGTTCCTTCTGTATCAGTAGCCAATGAGCTCGCTGCTCAACCTTCAAATACTAGTCAGCAATTTCTGTTGCAGCATGCTTTCAGAAACCCTCCACCTTCCCCAGCTCCACCTGTATAGATCTGCTACAGGTAATTAAAGGGGGGGTATCACACACAGTTTCTGCCAATCTCATGTTATTCTTGAGTACCTATAGAGTAGTAGTGCATCCTTCATATCTCCAAAAAGTCTTTAGTTTTATCATATTTATAAAAGATACATACGCTGTACCGAGTCTTTCCGAAAACAGCCGAGCGCCTGGAGGCGTGCCGTGTGAGCGGAGCTAAAGAGTTACGAGTACGCGCAGCTATTACGTAGCGATCGTCTGCAAGCTATCAATGGTCAGCTAAACAAATGTATTTAAACACACACAATACACCATTGCATTATCCCTGGATAACTTTTGAATCACTATAATGAATATAGCGTATAGTGAATAATGAATAATGAATTTACGAATTCACTACATTTGTGTTGTTTACATGCACTTAGGCGCCTATTGCCAACAAAACAGACATTTGAAGCAGTTTTACTCACCACCTGCGGTTCCGACTCATGACCGGGATCATTACCGCTGTGACCGCTCCATCTTTCAGTTTCAAACGATCTGTAAATCCAGCGTAGAACTGGGCCTTGTTTATGAAACCATAAGCGCCGATCCTGAGGGCTCGAGCAGCCACGGAAAACACGAGATATTCTCCATTTATTTTAACCAATAAAAAAGTGATTGCAGCTATCAGTTTCTATGGTTATTTTAATAACAAATATCGAGAACGCATCAATGTAATGCGTGAGCACAAAACTCTCAGCTCCACTTAACGCTGGGTTCTTTGGGAAGCAAGGTTATCTTTCCCTCACAACCAAAAACACACTTATTTAGTGACATTGTTGATTTCGTGAAGTCCTGTGACCTGTGCAGCGCTGCCGACGACTTCCGTGAAGCTGGATGCGTGTTGATGGGTGTGCTCTTGCTCTCTCGCTCTGGTCGATGTGTGCACGCGTGCGCTCTTCCGGGAGAAGTGCCCGTACAAGGAATTCCAACCCCGTTGACGTCACACAGGCCCATACTTGGAAAAAAAGACCGCGAAGTTTATGAGGATTTGGAAGAGTATTTTTCCAACTCGTGTTTTGAAACTTTGTCCATGTTTAGCATGAGAATCCAACTCTTTAACAGTGTAAATAAGTCAGAATACATGAAATAGCATTATACCCCCCCTTTAATGTACGCTGTATTTTACAGCAGCAGCATGTCTTACTTGCTTACAGCAGCGTGTTGTGTATGTATTGGCGGTAGCAAGTCCCGCACTTGTTCTACAGCAACAATAACCAACAGCAGCAGCAGCAGTGTAGCAGATCTATCCTGCCAAGGCCAAACATACAAACATTGTCATATCACTATGAGAGTTGTCATGACAGAACTAATCTTATGGTTGGTTAGTTAGTTAGTTCATTCCTTGTAGACAAGTAGAATATATGGTTTGAGTAACATTAGGGCGAGTAGATGATGACAGGATTTTAATTTCAGGTGAACTATGCCTTTAACTGGCTGCTCAGACACTGCTGAGGGACTAAACCTGATTCTGCTGGAGAGAGAAATGAGGAACATCCTGTGCTGCCTTGAAAATCCCTTCCTGCACACAGTTTCCTATCTGTTAATCATCATATTGTGTTATTCATTTGCTGATGAGGCTTAATAGTTTTATTTTAAAAGCATTTCATTTTTATTAAAAGATAGGATGGTGCACATGCACTCACACATTGTGGTAATATCATTCAGAACCCACCTGCACTCACACACAGTATTTAGTTATCACACTCTGCAGCAGTCCCCTGACTGCTCTAAACTCGTTATCAATTCTGTTTTACGATGACTACAGTATCACAAGAGACAGTAATGAGGCCTCACACTCACACACACTCATACTCTTACAACAGTCTTACTGGAACACTTCTTCATGCAGGTGGGTGCATACAAATTTAACGGTCATACTGAAAAATATTTGAATGCTTCTCTTTTATCTATCTGGTCCTCCAAATGCTGAATGTTGTTAGTTTATTAACAAAACCCTTACAAAAAAGTATTGTAACACTATCATAGTACTTAAAGGGTTAGTTCACCCAAAAATGAAAATTCTATCATTAATTATTCACCCTCATGTTGTTCTACACCCGTAAGACCTTCGTTCATCTTCGGAACACAAATGAAGATATTTTTGATGAAATCCGATGGCTCAGTGAGGTTTCCAGCAAGTTAATTTACACTTTCAGTGCTCAGAAAGGTACTAAAAACATATTTAAAACAGTTCATGTGAGTACAGTGGTTCTACCTTAATATTATAAAGCGACGAGAATACTTTTTGTGTGCCAAAAAAACTAAATAACGACTTTTCAACAATATCTAGTGATGGGCAATTTCAAAACACTGCTTCATGAAGCTTCGAAGCTTTACAAATCTTTTGTTTCGAATCAGTGGTTTGGATCGCGTCAAACTGCTGAACTTGCGTGACTTTTTTTTTTTTTTTTTTATCATTGGTTCGGATCACGTGACAAACTGCTGAAATCACGTGACTTTTTTCCCTTTTTTTTGAGAATGAAAACCAAATGATTTCAAAATGTATTAATATTTCACTATAAAACTGTTTTTACTGTATTTTTTGTTTCAAAAACATTAAAAAACGTTTGAACATACTGTGTATTTTGGATGTTTACTATTTTAGTACTATGGTATTCTTGGAAGTACTTTGGAGTCCCATTTAAAACACCATAGTACATGAATTTCAGTACAAAAAATGTACTGTGGTGGTACTATGGTAGCTTGAAATATACCATGGTACTGAAATTCATGCTCCATGGTATTGGTACGTCCAAAAATACCATGCTACTATGTTAAATGTCTGAAAAACTACCACTGCTATGGTACTTTTTATCAATTATGGTATTACTATGGTATATGGTACACTGTGGTACAATGATAGTGTCTAAACTGCACCAACTATAGTTACAATGGTACCATGCTCAGAAAAACATGTCATTTTTATGGTACCATATCTAGACACATGGTGATATCACGTTTTGTAACTGATAGAAGTGATTCAGTTGTTTTGTGTTGTGTTTTGAGCATCCAGTCAAACAAGGAAAAAACCTGTTGTGTTCCTAATACACAGTCATGCACATGTACAAACAAATGAGACCTGCTCTCCTGTCATCTGTTCTTCACACACCTTCCTCTGAACAATGTCAGTGAGACGATACATACCGTTTCCATTGGCTTGCTGAGGCATTTCTGAGCTCTTCTGTCACGCAGTCTCTCAGTTCTTCAGCTCTCTGACTCAGCTCGCTGTGATGAGGAAGGATCTGTTGACACCCAACAGCGTGCGTGTCTGCTACCCAAAAAAAAGACACACACCCCCATCACGCGGAGAAAAGGGAGTTTTAAATTATATATGTCTGCAGCTGAGAATGTGCTGTGGTTGTAATGTCACACAAACTAATAATGGCTCAGAAAACGACAAGACAAAAAAATATAGAGTGGGAGATGATGTTTGGGTGACATGCATCGGCTGCAACAGTGTGAAGAATGAAGCTACTATTTATAAAGACAACAGATTTGTCTTATTTGAAAAGGCAATAATCTGAGAAGCCTGACCTGACCTGCAGGAATAAGACAGAGAGATAAACTTGATCATTGTCTTTTCATTTTGTTTCATTCTTACCTAGATTGTGTAAGGATGTTGATATGCTGAAATTTGAAGACAGATCTGTTTGGAAGTGAATGTGAACTCTGCATGCTGATTTGGTATTCTCAATGTAAACTGAAAATCAGGGGGTGGGTGTCCGCAAGCCAAAATCAATATTGTTGGTTTCCCTCCAAATGCATGCTAGCTCACTTCCTGCGAGGCAATGCACAGAAATATTCAAGTACCATGTTTGGATGTACCTCCTAAAATAATACCCCAAAATGCAGAAAATCCATGTTGATCATCTTATTATGATACAAAACCAGGTTCTGAGGCTGGCAGGGTTAGATCCAGACATCAGCAGCTTTTACTCTGGTATTTTTAACTAAAAAGAAAATGTGAGTGTGTTGCCCCTGCAAAAACCCGCTACCACAATGTTAAGGTGTTGTGGGTGGTTGTCAGGATGTTGCTATGTGGTTGCTAAGGCGTTCAGAGTGTTTTTTAGTGCTTTGCTATGTGGTTGCTTGGATTCTCCAGGTGTCTCTATGTTATTGTGGTCAATAACTATGACTCAAGTTAATGGATTTTTCATCTACCAGTTGAAAATTGTAAGTTCAATCATATAGAAAAGCAATATCGCACCTCTCCTCAACAATCCACATTATTTGAAGTGTCATTTAGTTCTGTAGCACAACAAATTACATGCCAAAGTTTATTACTTCACTGTTTGTTCAGAAGGAGGTGGATGGATGGATGGGTGGGTGGATGGATGGATGGATGGATAGATAGGTAGATAGATAGATGGATGGATGATGGAGAGATAGATGGATAGATATATGGATGGATGATGGATAGATAGATGATAGATGGATGGATGATAGACAGATAGATAGATAGATAGATAGATAGATAGATAGATAGATAGATAGATAGATAGATGGATGGATGGATAGATGGATGGATGATGGAGAGATAGATGAATGGATAGATGGATAGATATATGGATGGATGATGGATAGATGGATAGATAGATGGATGATGGAGAGATAGATGGATAGATATATGGATGGATGATGGATAGATAGATAGATAGATAGATAGATAGATAGATGATGGAGAGATGGATGGATGGATAGATAGATGATAGATGGATGGATGAGAGATGGATGGATGAGAGATGGAAAGATATATATAGATAGATAGATAATGTCCTTCCGGCAAACAGTAAAACAAACTGCACTTAGTCATGTGTTTATCATACTCACAGGATAAAAACAATGTTTTAAGCAATTTGAGGACAGTAACGGTGAACCATAGAGCAAATTGATGAGGTGTCATCTCTGACTCAGTCAGGCATTAAGAGGACGCCACATATCAGAGTACAGGAAATTTTAATGATAGAGGAGTGGAAATGGATTGCTGAAGTATAACTGTAGATTGAAACCAGGGCCGCTGTTCAAGTCACACCCGCACCCTGATGAATAAAGCTGTTGCTAATGTATTTTATATTGTAGCTAATAAGATGATCTAGATGGGAGGCTCAAGCCATAAAAAGCTTAGATCCAAGACTTTGGGGCATAAATACCAGCCAGCCGTTTTGTGCGTGTGCATTCACGTGTACTTTATAAAGCTATTAAAGAGTTTTTGTTCTCTGGTAATAGCTATCTTAAATCACCGAAGTTCTGTAAGAGTCGCAGGGTCTCTGTGGTTCTAACATTCAGTTGTCATCTGCACTGAGAGAAAATTAAAAAGTTTCCTCTGGGTCCAAAAAGGAGGTCCATTATTCACATGCACCGCAGTCCCAGTGTGGGAGGTCATGAATAGTTTTTTGAAAACCAAATAGCAGAAAAATGCTTGAGCAGTTAGGACCTTGGTGGCTATTTAAAAATATTATTTTCCTTTAACTTTTGAAATGAAAGTGTTCAGTGTACTATAAAAAAAAACATCTGTGCAGAACATTTCAATGTGTGTTCATTTGTACCTGTCACAGTTCAATGTTATTGAAGGATGTTTCTGCACTAAAGCTCTTTTGAAAGTTTAAGATGTTTAAAGTAAGCAATAAGGTATGAGAGGCTGTGCTGTATCGTGAATAAGTCACGGCTGAAGGGCATTGTTAGCAACTCCTTCAGCCGTGACTTATTCACGATACAGCACTAGCCTTGAGTACCTTATTGCTTTTATAAAACGGTTACCACACAATACAAATATTAAAGCCAAAAATATGTATCAATGCAACTTTCATGAAGTAAACTTTCACTAAAGGCCTTCCTTCCGCCGGAAAAATAGTCCCTGACCGTGAACAGCAACAGAAGTTACATTATTACGCCATTAGATGGCGGCAAAGACTGTCTTTACGAGTGAGTCACTCAGTAGCGAAGACTTTTACATTGAAAAGACTGAATTTTTGTGAACACGGAACAAGACGCAACTGACAAATGCTTTGACTAGCGCTGTCAGTCATGGGAAAAACCTTTAACTGTTAAAAGGACAAGATATTGCAGCGGACATTTAAGCATATTTTTTATTATGAACATAGGACTGACCTGAAGGAAAATGCTAAATCTGAATGCAGGTAATAAACTCGCTCACTCGATCTCTTTCTCAAAATACTCTTCTATATAATACAGTAAGCTTCAATGAACAATATAAATTGAGAACAAACAGTTTACATTGCTAAGAGTGGTTGCTAAGGGTGTTGTGTAGTGATACACAGAACCGTTGGGTGAAGCGGTCATAACCGTGTTTTATCGTGAATAAAACACAGCTATTGACCAATCAGAATCAAGGACAGGAACTAACCGGTTTATAAAATATAAATAAATTATAATATTTCAATTAAATATCTATTTTGAACTCTAACTCTGTTTCTTTTTACTGCGTTATTCTAATTCACATTCACATTTAACTTGTTGTGGCCAATTCAAATTCCCATTCATGAATGGAAGAATGGAGCCAATTTTTAATTTCAGAATTTTGCCCATGCCTGTATTGCAATAGTAATATTATTTGCACAACTTATATTTATATTTTATATTTATGATTATGTAATTTTCAGTATTCTGCTCAGAATGGAAAACAGATGTTCAGGGGATTTAAACTATTCACATTAATTTAGCACATTTAATAAAATAAAATATAAAATAAAATAAAATAAACAGGCCTTGCCAGAAGTGAAGGCACCTACAATGTTATGTCCTTGGTAACAGATTTCTCACTTTCTTCACAGGAATCTTGGGAAGTCGGGACTGCGAGTGTCATGCCTTGGACTTGGTGAGCATTTTTTGATTTATAAACCAGCAGCCATATCCATAAACACCAAAAGGTCACACTGAATATAAGTATCATAGATCTGTGATACGTTCACACAATATGTTTCAATGAAGTGCAGGCAACAGTGTGTGTTTGAAGAGTCACATGATCTTGAAAATGTTATCCTCCCTCCATTCATATTTAATTTATCATGAATTAAAACACAAGCTCACTAATTGCCTCACACACTCCACACACAGCGGGAGAGTGATGGGTTGACGCTTAATTTATTCTCTGTTCCCTTTTAGTTTTACACTTAGATGGTTTCATTAACAAGCCTTGTGAACGCAAACATAATGACTGTATAAATCGGTTGTTGACTTCTCTTTGAGATAAAAACACGCAGTGGCTTATATAGCAGGCGTTTCTAATACTATGAGGCTCCAGGATACCACACAAGAGAACATGCAGTTTATTCCAATCTGGGTGTTCTATATTTATCACTACAAACTAATGCAAGATACGCAAGAAAATGACATCAGTGTCAGTTCTGGTCTGATGTTCTGCATTGATTTTTAAAATGCAAAAATTCTAATGGTGTATTGAAAATTGTATGTTTCGCCCCCAAGAGCAAACATTTTCTGCTCACTTGAAAACCATAGGGCATTGAAAACTGAATTGGTTTGGTGTGGACTGAACTAGAATAAGTGAGCTGGATTTTATTGTTGTCATACTAAAGGCTTTCAGAAAGAGGAACAAACAGCTGCTATTCCACCATGAAAAAGCCCCGGGCTTATCTTCACAATCCATTTCCAAATGGTGTCTCTCTTATCTTAGATCAGAATCTTCCTCGGTACGAGTCCTTCCTCCGTCCTACATCCAAATATACACTTCAAAAGTTTGCGGTTAGTAAGATTTTTTAATGGTTTTTTTTTTTTAGTCTCTTATGCTCACCAAAGCTGCATTCATTTGATCACTAATACAGTAAAACAGTAATATTGTTAAATATTATTACAATTTAAAATAACCATTTTCTATTTGAATATATTTTAAAATGTAATGTATTCCTGTGATGGCAAAGCTGAATTTTCAGCATCATCCAGTCTTCAGTGTCACTTCATAAATTATTCTAATATGCTGATTTGCTGCTCAAGAAACATTTATTATTATTATTATTATTAATGTTGAATTCATTTTTATATCTATTCAAAAACATTATTGAAAACTATGGAGCCCTGCACATGACATACAGGAAAAAAATAGTAGGCTAAATCGTGCACACGATTTACTAATTTGTTACCTTGATTTATAAATCATGCGCACGATTTACTAATTCGTTCCCTCGATTTGCTAAATCGTGCACATGATTTATGAATCGAGGGAATGAAATAGTAAATTGTGCACACGATTTAGCAAATTCAAGGAACAAAATAGTAAATCGTCCGCACGATTTAGCAAATCGAGGGAACGAAATAGTAAATAGTGTGCACGATTTAGTAAATCGATAGAACGAATTAGTAAACCATGCGCACATAATTTTCTTTTTTTCTTGCATGTCATGTGCAGGGCTCCGTAGAAAACATTTTTTGAAATAGAAATCTTTTGTAATGTTAACTTTACTGTCACTTTTGATAAATTGACTGTAAAAAAAGATGGACGACACACCTTCACTCTCTTCCATTGTAGTAACCGAAGCCGCCAATGTGCCAATATGGCGTCGACATCTTGAGTCTCGAGTCTGAACATAGTTACTTCACTCAGAGAAGCTGTCAATCTCAGCTGTCAATCATGACGTCTCTCCCCCGTTTTTATAGCATCAAATAACTAACTAAAACCAAAATTATTTAAAGAACGAACACTTGAACTAACACCAGCGTGATAAAAACTGCCTAAAATGACAGAAACCGTCTTTGGAAAAAAAATGTTTAAAGTGTAATTTGATTGTTTGTCTCACATCCCAATACATTTCATGGAGAGGGCGGGGTTCATGACCTATACTGCTTCCAGCCACCTGGGGGCGATCCAGACGCTTTGGCTTCACTTTTCAGGACTCGTGTGGCACGCTTGAATTTAATGCATCCTTGGTGATAAAAGTATTATTTTCTTAAAAAAATCTTACTGACCCCAAACTTTTGAACGGTAATGTACAAAAAATAAAATACCAATGTAACCGATCCTTCTCGACCCGCTTTGAGTGGGATTCGAACCGGCCTCTCCAATGCGAGAGGCAGGGAAGCAGGCGGGCTAACAAGGATGTTAAAGACCGCAGTCTCTAGCGCGCCTCTTGAGGCCAGGCGAATGAGGTTTACATGTGCAACTCTTACTAGCTTGCTTCCGTTACACTTACCCCCAAACCTCACTCCCATCCGGGTCACGGCACCAAATGTAACCGGTCCTACTCGACCCACTCCAAGTGGGATTTGAACTAGAGTCTCTGGCATGGGTGGCGGGCATGCTAACAAGGATGCTAAAGACCGCAGTCTGTAGCGCTGATCGCAAAAGTGCGCCTCTTGAGGTCGGGAGTGAGGTTTACATGCATAGCTCTTACTAGCTTGCTTCCATTACACAACAAGATATCAAGAAAGTTGTTCCTTGTAGTAAAATTGTACTTATTTAACAGTAACCAGGTGTATTGTTAACTATTAATTGTTGATTTTCACTATTATTAGCTAACAGGCCAAGTTAGCATTGATAAATTTAATCAAAACATTGAAATCTGCTTAAATTTGTTGAATTGCTGTCTGCATCTTTTAATGAAAGTGAATGAAATGGATTTAAGTGTTGTTTAGGGTTATGTGCATGCACTTTCTGTATTATTTTAGCATCTAATTAACTGAGTATGCAAATCAGCAAATAGAGCAAACATGCTCACAAAAGCTGTGCTGCAATGAAACTTGCAACTTGTTCATTTGTGTTCCGAAGATAAACAAATGTCTAAAACTTCATTGTAATTCAGTGGACTTGGTGTATGCATGTCGCTTTCATATTGTTGTAAACAAATCAACATTTCCCTATTGATTTCATTCAATATGTTATAATTAGTGGTTAAACGGATCGTTGTTGATCCGTGATCCGTACGGACCAAGCCCCACGGTTCGGCACGCATGTGATTCGCGGATCAATTGCAAGTTTAACCGCAATAGGTTATCATTTGCACGTGTTTTGTCTTGCTAGTTTACACATTAAATAGACATAAATCCATTCCAGCGCTAGAAGAGGCAAAAGAGGATTTAATTCGGTATCGCACGCCACGCTGTTATCGGTGCGCACATGACGCACATACATACAAGGCTCGCGCGCACACACAGAGAGAGGCGCGTCTCAGATAGCTCGCGAACTCCAAATTGATTTCTCCTTCGCGTCCTCAGTGCACTTGGATGGACACATACACGCATTATGTCAGTCAAAATACCCCTCTCAGCAAGTATTCTCGTAAACACATTCGGTTATGTCTTAAGTGAACGAGGTGAGAATTCGGATGTGTATCTATCGGATGTGTGCATGCATGGGGTCTTACTCTTAAAGTGACAGCGACCTATAAATACCTGCTGTTGTCTGTCATGTAAATCAAACAACAAAACACAGCTTTAACAAAGATGAATCTATATTAAATTTATACAGTGAACAGTGTCATTTTACATTTAATTATTACATTTCTGTACATGAAAATTAATACTAGTTAGACCTTTATTTGTAACTTTATGTTGTATTTATCTATGCTTGTAATTGGTGTACAGTATTTGTTCTTTTTACAGTTTGTTCACTTGCCTTTAATAATGTATTAGTTAGGCTAGTAGTTTCTGCTGTGGTATCGGAGTAGTTAAAGTGGGCTAAGTAATATGCAATGTTACCCCCCACCCCCCAGTTTTTTTTTGTTTTTTTTTTGTTTTTTTTTTGCTGCTGATCCGAAAAATGATCCGATCCGTGACTTAATAACCGTGATATGATCCGAACCGTGAGTTTTGTGATCCGTTGAACCACTAGTTATAATAATAATGCATTTTTTGGGAATGGTATTGAAATGGCGCCTGCTTATTCACTGATGTTTAGTGACTGAGATGCAGGTTTTGGTGCTGAAATACTTTGCAAAAGTGACGCAACTCACCCTTCATTGCTTGTAGCTATTATTTTTCTGAGACGTCATAGGTCATTGCTTCAGGTCAGACATCGCAAACATTAGCCACTTGATCAAACACAGCAAGAGCACTGCAGGCCGATAAAATTTCAGTGCTTCAGACATACACTTAACTGAATACATGAGGACAGCTTTCAGTGGAAACCACCAAAGCAGCAGTAATTTTTTGTATGGGCTTGTGTGTGCATATGCGCATGTATAAATGTATATGTTCATTCATGTAAGTCAGTGATGCTATGATGGAAGCACAACGGTGACTGTTTATGTAAACATAATCTAAAATATATATATTAAATATCACTCTTGGCACATTTCAATATTTTAGTGAATGAAAGTGTAAAATATCTCACAGGTTGCTTATGTGTTTTAAATTCATTTACTAATGTAAATGAATATAAAAAATCTAGTCAGTCAGATCTAATGCAGTAATATGTGAGGAGATCCAGGATTAGGTGGAAAGATCCTGTTATTCCCTTGTTTCTCTCAGTTGATGAGCTGCCGAAGACCCTGGTGCACACCATTGCTCACAGTAGCTGCACGCATAAAGTTATCTGGCAGGATGAGGACTGTTACGTCATGTATGAAACATAAGAAAGCCGCCAAATGCTTCTTATCACTGCACAGGTGTCACCAAGGGAACGTAACACTTGCAAACTCCCACACTATTTCCTCATTTATCCTGCAACCCATGGGCGCTTATTCGCCATAGGAACAGCTGATCATCCCCGACGGGTTCCCTCACCCTGAAACATAGTCGGGTGTCTCATCGGATGCTAACTGATCCCATAATATTGAAGCCCAGGACACCAGTGCTTGCTGGAGAGATGCTCAACCTGCAGCCGGGGTGAATTTTAGGGTGATAGTAGGTGATTCCGACATGGATGTGGGGCAGTGACTGCAGAGTCTTACCCTGACAGCAATGAATCATGGGTGCTTTAGACTGCCGGCAGTGTGAGTCAGGCCAAGAATAACAGAGTCCTCAGGAAAACCTGGGACAGACTTTCCCAAGAATCAGCCTCATTTTTGTCTCATTACCTATATGCTAAACTAAAGTATTGAAGTGTTTATTTTTGATGGCTATAGGGAAATTTAAACCATCAAAAATAAATAAACACATGCAAATATTTATCCAGTGCTTTTCAGACTTAAAGAACAAATAAATAAATATTTTTAGTAAATGGTTCCCACACCATTCCAAAAAAATGCATTATTATTATATCATATTGAGTGAAATCAATAGGGAAATGTTTATTTGTTTACATCAATATGGAAGCGACATGTATACACCAAGTCCACTGATGAAATTTTAGACTTTTGTTCATCTTCAGAACACAAATGAAGATACTTTTAATGAAATCAGAGCTTTCTGTCCCTCCATTGATATCCTAAGCAACTACCACTTTCAAGGCCCAGAAAGGTAGTAAAGACATCATTAAAGTAATCCATCCAGTGGTTTAACCTCAATTTTATGAAGTGACGCGAGTGGTTTGTTTGTGCAAAAAAACATAATTTAGCACTTTATGTGCGTTCCCGAAACCACGCACGAAATCACGCATCATTTACTTTTATGATAGCTTTACTACCTTTCTGGGGCTTGAAAGTGGTAGTTGCACTGCAAAAAAATGCTTTTCTTACTTAGTTTTTGTCTTGTTTCTAGTCCAGATATCTAAAAATTCTTAAAACAAGAAGCATTTTCTAGACAAGTAAAAATTATTGTCTTGTTTTCAGAAAAAATAGGTCAAAATTAAGTGAGTTTTTGCTTAAAACAAGCAAAATAATCTGCCAAACCGAAAACAAGATTATTTTGCTTACCCCATTGGCAGATTATTTTGCTTGTTTTAAGCAAAAACTCACTTAATTTTGACCTATTTTTTTCTGAAAACAAGACAATAATTTTTACTTGTCTAGAAAATGCTTCTTGATTTAAGAATTTTTAGATATTTGGACTGGAAACAAGACAAAAAAATCTAAGTAAGAAAAGCATTTTTTGATGTGTAGCTGTCTTTGGAGGGAAAGAGAGCTATCAGATTTCATTAAAAAGATCTTCATTTGTATTCGGAAGATGAACGAAAGTCTTACAGGTTTGAAACAACATGAGGGTGAGTAAATGATGACAGACCTTTAAAGACATCACTGGCCTTGCTTTTTAAAATTCTTCTTTAACTTGTATTATTACTATAAAACATTCAGATTCAGGTCTGTGACAGGAAACAGAGCAAATAAATCAATCTCTGCTTGGAATAACTTACTCACTGGATAACTCTGACTCACACTCCCTCTCTTTCAATTTCATTCTCTCTCTCAGGCACATGGGTGACATTTGGAGGGCAGATTTCAGATGAGGTGAGTATTTCAAATTTTTTATATTCATAACCAGGAGGTAAACTTAATTCTAAGACATTTTCAACAGCAAGTAATCTATAGATTAAACAATATATTTACTCATAATAAATACTTTTGTAACATAATATAATAGGGGGCTGAATCATCTGTATGTTTTCCCCCATAATTCCCATTTCTAAATCCATTCTAGCCATAAGCACAAATTGGGTAGAGTTAGCCAACATAAGCATGTTCTGTGTTGACAGTCTTGGCAGAGAGGAAGGCTCGTAGACACATCATGCTGTGGTCTTCCTCATTATTCAAACAATAACATCATTCTGCCAGTCCCCCTTTCTGACACTTACCCAAGGCAAATGCACATAAATACTAGCGGTTCTTACATCATAAAAGTCCCTGTGGCAACAACTTCCACGACAAGCCTGTCTTTCCCCAGAGGCGGAGTCTCCTCTATTGTCCAATCATCCCTCTTGTCCAGTCAAATTATGCGAGATGCGGACGTCCCAGTTCGGTCCCCTTCTCCACATGTCATAAGTCATCTCATCAGCAGCTGAACAGACGGTTTTCCCTCATCGGCCTGCTAATATACAACTACACTGACAGAACGGATCACTGTCACTCATGCTGGCTGACAGCTCTCCGTCAAAGACAGCGAGAGAGAGACTGATGGATTGTAGAGATTGCAAAGGTTTTGACCACCATGTCTGTTCTGTCATCAGAAGATCATTGTATCATTGCAGCAGTTACACAAGAAAAACAGATGCTCTGGTCCAAAGCCTATTAAAGGGGCGGTCACACTACACATTTCCTTCCACTGACTTCCATTCATACATATGCGAATGCGTCAGACCAGAAACACAAGTTCATGTGAAAAGTTTCGCATTCCGCTTCGTTCCAGAGTTCAAGTTTGGTGAACTCTGATCTGCGAATTCACATCACGTGAAGACTCACGTGTGACCAGTAGAAGATCGATACGTCACGGCGTGACCTCTTGGCTGAATTAAAAGAACGCAATTTTTTTTTGTAAAGTCGAGTAGATGTATATTTTTACATTTTAAATGTATTACTATTTGTTATATGTTGAATTCATGTAAAAAAGATGTGAGCAGTGGAATGGAAAAAAACTGTCTAAAGGCCCGTTCACACCAAGAACGATAACTAAGATAACAATAAAGATATAGTTCTAAAAATCGTTCTAATTATAAAAGAATATCACTGTCTACACCACAGCTATAACGATAACGATACAGAGAAACGATATCGTTGGGATCACTTTCAGAGCGATTTTTTTCCAATTGTGGAACGATAAAACACTGACAGCCAATCAGAATCCATTCTAATTTAAAATGGCAGAAGACAATGCGGAGAAGTTAAAGGAACACTCCACTTTTTTTGAAAATAGGCTCATTTTCCAACTCCCCTAGAGTTAAACAGTTGAGTTTTACCGTTTTCGAATCCATTCAGCCGATCTCCGGGTCTGGTGGTACCACTTTTAGCATAGCTTAGCATAGTTCATTGAATCCGATTAGACCGTTAGCATCTCGCTTAAAACTGACCAAAGAGTTTCAATATTTTTCCTATTTAAAACTTGACTCTTCTGTAGTTACATCGTGTACTAAGACCGACGCAAAACGCATTTTCTAGGTCGATATGGCTAGGAACTATACTCTCATTCCGGCGTAATAATCAAGGAACTTTGCTGCCGTACCATGGGTGCAGCAGGCGCAATGATATTACGCAGCGCCTGTGACCCCCTGCTTGCACAGGGAGCGTGCCTTGCAACCATGGAGACATTTGTGAGAGGCGCTGCGTAATATCATCGCAACTTTTCATTTTGCGTCAGTCTTAGTACATGATGTAACTACAGAAGAGTCAAGTTTTAAATAGGAACAATATTGAAACTCTTTGGTCAGTTTTAAGCGAGATGCTAACGGTCTAATCGGATTCAATGAACTATGCTAAGCTATGCTAAAAGTGGTACCGCCAGACCCGGAGATCGGCTGAATGGATTCGAAAACGATAAAACTCAACTGTTTAACTCTAGAGGAGTTGGAAAATGAGCCTATTTTCAAAAAAAGTGGAGTGTTCCTTTAATCCCCGAGGTCCAGAAAAAGCCACCACTGTTTGACTAGTCAAACCCCCGTTTCAAGGATACTTTAAAGAAAATGGATGTATGGAAAACAATCGGTCATACCCTCGGAATAAATGGTGAGAAGCATTAACGTTAAGATCATTATGCCAGGCTAGCAAACAGTGTAAAATAAAATTACCTCAGGTATCCAGCGCTAATTTCGACAACATTGTATTGCTTCCTCTGAAGTTGCAGTGAAAAAGTCTAGGCGTTGTTTTTATTCCACTATATTGACTTTGTCAGCTAAATTCACGATTATATCTATTCACTCGAAACAGCATACTGAGGACATCTGCTGGTTAAAGCCATGTAAATGCAACAAGAACAGCAAAACATGTTGTACACACTCTGAAACCACAGCGCGTGAGCTTAGAATTTGAAATTTTATCTTCTATTAACGTGAGCGTCGGGTTTTTAGAACGCTGTGGCTGTGCCATGCGCAAAGACGCTGCAGAAGATGCAAGCGCAATAGTCAAAAACGTCCATCTAGCATCTGAACAACAATTAAAAAACAGTGCAATGGAATGCAAAATCGTGTTCTGTGAGAACGACCCTTAAGGGTCCATTTTAAGTCTGTTTCAAATTAGTAATGAAAACTCATGTGTATACTAGCTTGTGCTTTTAAATCTCGAAGATAGTTGTGATATTGTAGTGCAGTTTAATTTATCTCGCCCTACGTCATGACTAGCTGTTGTGTTACTATATATAAAATGATGAGCACGATTTTTAAAGGATAGGCTACATTTAACAAGCATCCACGCATAATAATAATCTTGTGTTATAATATGCGCATGAATGCCATTATACTCTGTACATCTGCCTGAAAATCTGGCCGTAAAGGCGTATATTTTTTTTCTGCATTATATGACAAATAGTGTGAGGTGTACAAAATGCAAACACTGTCAGATGCTGTTAATTCCAATGCAATGGCACATATTCCTATATACATAGTGACAAGCAGGCGTTAAATACCAGGATGGAGCCAAGTGTTTGAAAGGGAGGGGTTGAAAAATAACAGTGCTCGGTGAAACCAGCCGAAAAGGAAAATCATTTCACAGACAGAGCAAGCTATTGCATTTTGATTGAAGATTACAAAGATAAACAGGTTTTCTTTAGAATAACATGCATTTCGTGATCCTGTTCTGCCCTTCTCTCTCCATCATTGCCTATCCTAACTGCACTGTCCATATGAATAAAAGTGGCAAAGATATTGTACAAAAGTTCAACACAATATGTCAGCTCAGCCCTGAATTTGGTTTAGACATCAAGTGTGATGGACATGAATGTTATAAAAGTGCTTCACATGGCTGTGAGTCATGTGAAGTGGATTTAAGCAGCGCAGTTTTCAGAAAGGTGAGCGTTCAATTATCTGTTTCACACACTCCTGAGCTCTCTGCATTGCTGATTGACATATGAGTGCGTGATAGTGAAATAGTGTGTGTGTGTGGTGTGTGTGTTTTGCAGGTGGCAGAGCAGCTGATGACTATAGCCTATGAAAACGGGGTCAACCTCTTTGACACTGCAGAGGTCTACTCAGCTGGGAAGTGAGTTTGGCCTTTGACTTACAGCAAAATGAGTGGCTGAATTCATCTGGACCACTTTACTATCTTTATATACTATCTTAACTAATCTAAATATTGCATACTGTAGCCTATTTAATGGATAGTATGCAAATTGGGATTTAGTAGATATACAACCTGAATTCTGGAAGTGTTGGGACGTTTTTTAAATTTGAATAAAATGAAGACTTGCAAATCACATGAGCCAATATTTTATTCACAATAGAACATAGATAACATAACAAATGTTGAAACTGAGAAATTTTACACTTTTATCCACTAAATGAGCTCATTTCAAATTTGATGCCTGCTACAGGTCTCAAAAAAGTTGGCATGGGGGCAACAAATGGCTGAAAAAGCAAGAAATTTTGAAAAGATTCAGCTGGGAACATCTAGCAACTAATTAAGTTAATTGATATCAGGTCTGTAACATGATTAGCTATAAAAGGGATGTCTTAGAGAGGCAGAGTAAAGATGGGCAGAGGCTCTCCAATCTGAAAGACTGCGTAAAAAGATTGTGGAATACTTTAAAAACAATGTTCCCCAATGTCAAATTGCAAAGGCTTTGCAAATCTCATCATCTACAGTGCATAACATCATCAAAAGATTCAGAGAAACTGGAGAAATCTCTGTGCATAAGGGACAAGGCCGAAGACCTTTACTGGATTCCCGTGGTCTTCGGGCCCTCAGACGACACTGCATCACTCATCAGCATGATTGTGTCAATGACATTACTAAATGGGCCCAGGAATACTTCCAGAAACCACTGTCGGTAAACACAATCCGCCGTGCCATCTGCAGATGCCAACTAAAGCTCTATCATGCAAAAAGGAAGCCATATGTGAACATGGTCCAGAAGCACCGTCATGTCCTGTGGGCCAAGGCTCATTTAAAATGGACTGTTTCAAAGTGGAAAAGTGTTCTATGGTCAGACGAGTCCAAATTTGACATTCTTGTTGGAAATCACGGACGCCGTGTCCTCCGAGCTAAAAAGGAGGGAGACCTTCCAGAGTGTTATCAGCGTTCAGTTCAAAAGACAGCATCTCTGATGGTATGGGGGTGCATAAGTGCACACGGTATGAGCAGCTTGCATGTTTTGGAAGGCACTATGAATGCTGAAAGGTATATAAAGGTTTTAGAGCAACATATGCTCCTCTCCAGATGACGTCTATTTCAGGGAAAGCCTTGTGTATTTCAGCAGGACAATGCAAAACCACATAATGCAGCTATTACAACAGCATGGCTTCGTCGTAGAAGAGTCCGGGTGCTGAATTGGCCTGCCTGCAGTCCAGATCTTTCACCTATAGAGAACATTTGGCACATCATTAAACGAAAATTACGTCAAGGACAACCATGAACTCTTCAGCAGCTGGAAACCTATATCAGGCAAGAATGGGACCAAATTCCAACATTGAAACTCCAGAAACTCATAACCTCGATGCCCAGACGTCTTCAAACTGTTTTGAAAAGAAGAGGAGATGCTACCCCATGGTAAACATGCCCCTGTCCCAACTTTCTTGAGACCTGTAGCAGGCATCAAATTTGAAATGAGCTCATTTTGTGCATAAAATTGTAAAATTTCTCAGTTTAAACATTTGTTATGTTATCTATGTTCTATTGTGAATAAAATATTAGCTCATGTGATTTGAAAGTCTTTTAGTTTTCATTTTATTCAGATTTAAAAAAACGTCCCAACATTTCCGGAATTCGGGTTGTAATAGTCCAGCCTGTAAACTTCATATCCAAACTTCCATCTTGCCAGCTGATTCATCTAAACCTGTTGAAAGATGCAGAAGGGAATTCACTATGATTGAATTTCACCCACTGATAGAATCATTTTTGTACATATTGTCTGCATTGCTTTTGCATCAAATTCACTAAAGGAATTATGCATTCAGGTTGTGATGCAAACGGCCACAAATTTAGTACTGAATGCAATTTACATGGGGCAATTCTCAGGCTTGCAGCCGGTTCTGTCTAGTGCAGGATACAACAAACTATAGCAGCCATATTTTTCTAGGACTGTAAAGCATCACTCCACCACTCTGATCAGGCACCTACAGTACATTGGCTATTTAAAATGCCAAAAGTCTGGATATGTGCCTGGTTGTAATGCTTTTGAGCATTATTTGATAAATTACTGCTGCCATAATAACTATAAAAGTACACTTACATTCATTTTCAGTAAGTTTTACATTTCCTCCAGCTTTCCGTGGACAGTAACCATAGCTTAGCATTAACCGAATCAGGCAAGTAGCGCTGACATTTGTGAATGTTGCAAATTCTATAATGAAACTCCTGCATACAAAGGAGGTGAGTTTGCCCTGAAAAGAATGACAGTAACTTTAAGTTTAAATATGCATAGCACAGTGCTGTAGTGGATGTTTAGTGACTTTACCCCACAGTCGAGTGCCATACAAAAAAAAAAAAAAAACTCTACCAATCCAGCAATAAAATCTTGCACTTAAATTGTGTCTTTCTTCTTCACAGGGCTGAAATACTCCTAGGAAACATTATCAAGAAGAAGTGTTGGAGGTATTTGTCTTAGTTCTCTAATGTTATCATTTATTTAAGGGGGATCCCACTGATCAATTTCATTGAGATATTTATAAAACCATTGCACTCACACACTTCTGTCTGTGTGTGTACAGGAGATCCAGTCTGGTCATCACTACTAAACTGTACTGGGGAGGAAAGTAAGTCCATCCATCCATCCATCCATCCATCCTATCCACTCTTTTCATTCTACCAGTAACAACTACTCTTATTTTCTCCTTGAGATTGAGGCATTTCTTTCTTTCTTTTTCTTTCTTTTTTTTTTTTCTTTCTTTCTCTAGGGCAGAGACAGAGCGTGGGCTCTCGAGGAAGCACATTATTGAAGGTAGATATTCTTCTTCTTTCTTCTAATCCCCCTGTCGTTTGTAATTGACCTGAACCTTTTTTCTTCTTTTCTTTCTCATTGCCTCCTCCCTATTGATTTTTTTTCTCCTTCGCTGCAGTAGACTGTGTGTGGCCTTGTTCCTAATAAAAGCTCAGCACCCACACCAACATTCATTCTTAAACAGTGTGAGATTCTCTCTCTCTCTCTCTCTGAGTTTTTCTTGATAAATGCTTATACAGAGAACACATGCAAACCAAGGTAATGATTCAAATACAGTATGTATATAGACACAGAAACCATTCACCTTCAACTTTTATTACACTTCCAAATATAATTTTCATAATCATATGATTGTCTTCTTTTCCAGTAAAATGTCTAAACTGTAATTTTGTAATCTATAATTAAAACAAAGACTTGTTTTAATTATAATTTAGACATTTCTTCTGGAAACAAAACAAAAATGCTGATTAATACTAAAAATAATTTAAACATACATACATCACATACAGATTTAGCTGCCATTTGTTAACTTTTTAAAACCTTTAAAGGCTTTTCATTTATTTTGTAATTTAATTTTTATTTAACCATATTTACGTGGTATTCTGATAATCGACAGCATGTAAGTGTTTGAGATCATAAGCTTTATTTAAATGCTTGATTAAGAGTGGAAATCTACATGTAATAATATTCTGATTTATCTCTGCTCTATTACTGTATTCCTATGAGACGAAGGCAGACCACTGATTTTAAGAGAGTTTAATATCTCTAATGTCATTTCTGTATCACTTTCAGATTGAGAAATCTGTTTGTATTTCATGAAACTAATTGAATCATTCGCATCCTTCGCTCATCCTTCCCTCCCTCCCAAGTTATTTTTATCACTCTAGCTTGTGTGTACTTTTCCTTCCTGGCTCGTGGCTCTCTCCCCTCCTCGTTAGCTCGTGTTTATATGACATTGTTTGTGGACTAGAAAGAAACGTCTGTTTATCCTCTGTGTACTTTTTAAAAAGCTCCCTGCTAAGAATATCTCCTCCACAAACCCAGAAAATTCTGACTGATTAGAGCCGTGGCGGTTGCGAGGGCGCACTCGGTGAGCCAGGGGCAGATTAATGAGTCTGAGATTGGCTGGATTACAGTGTTTTTGTGATGGACGAGTGTGCGGTTTATCTGTCAGATTAATTTCAGTATGGCAGAGTAATCACATTTACCGTCTGATCACCTGAAAGCTATCTGACAACTTTGTTTCAACACACCTGGTGTTTGCTTTTTCTCTTTCTCTCTCAGCCAAGATTTATTGGCATGACTGTAAAGCATCAGTTTTGCCAATGCATTACTTTCACAGTACTTACACACAGGTGTATGAAATAAGAAAATGTAATTTAAAAGAAAAGCTGTGACCCAAGAAAGTATTTGGACACTTAAGCAGCGCTCAAAAAAAGTTTGAATGCCATTGCATTAAACAACAAAATGTCAAACCAAGTGGCATTTATTTAAAAGAAAAACAGCACAAGCACACATTTCATGCGAAACATTTCACAGAACGGATGTTTGTGAGGTTCTTAATGGAAAAATAACAGATATAAGATGATTTTTTAAAAGAAATTATTACTTTTATTCAGCAAATGATCATTAAAATGATCAAAAGTGACAAAGACATTTATAATGTTACAAAAGATTTCTATTTCAAATAAATGCTGATCTTTTTAACTATATACAGTATTTATTAAAGGATCCTGAAAAAAATATCACAGTTTCCACAAACATAAAACAAACTGTTTAACAAGAAATATTTCTTGAGCACCAAATCAGCATATAAAATGATTTCTGAAGGATCATGTGACACTGAAGACTGGAATAATGATGCTGAAAAATAAGGAATACATTATATTTTTAAAAATATGTATTAGGAAAGAAAATGGTATTTTTCTGTATTCATCAAATAAATGCAGTATAGAAGCGCATAAGAGACTTCTGACAAAAACATTAAAAAATCAGTAACACTTTACAAATTTCATTAGTTAACATTAGTTAACTACTTTAGTTAACATGAACTAAGAATGAACAATACTTACAGCATTTATTAATCTTAGTTCATGTTAATTTCAACATTTACTAATACATTATTAAAATCAAATGTATTTGTTAACATTAGTTAATGCACTGTGAATTAACATGAACAAACAATGAACTGCTGGATTGTATTAACTAAGGTTAACAAAGATTAATAAATACTGTAACAAATGTATTGATCATAATACATTAACTAATGTTAACAAATGAGGCCTTATTGTAAAGTGTTACCAAAAAATCTTACTAACCCCAAAAATTTTGGTAACGTACATAATTGTCTATAGTTTTATGTGACACTCATTTTAAATGTGTCTGATGTGCCTTTTTTGGGGCCACTGGTCTATAAATTGTAATGAAACAATATATTTTGGTCAATATGATTGACTTTATTTTTGTGTTCCCAAATTTTATACCAATAAATATGCAATATTTTTATGACCGATAACTAATATGGCCAATATTATACATCTGTTAGGGTTGTGTTCAAAACAGTGTTCATATTGCTCCAGTCTTTAATTTTTACAAGCTTCCAAGTCCAAAATTAGCCCTGATATTATTCACTTCCGGTATCACCCTAATCAGAATAATCTTGTTCATTTTAAACCTAATATTGGACGCTACCAAACTTTACTGATATAACCCTAGTCTATAAATATACACAAATAACACATTACTGACAGTGCATAATGTATGTTATATACTGTCCCTCAGTCTTTGTTCTCTGTCTCTCTCTGTGTTTCTGAATGGGACAAAAGTAGTGTCAGACTGAATCATTCATCCTTTCTCTGCTTCCTCATCTTTTTTCTCTTCCTCTCCCCTCATGTCTGCAAAGCTGCACTCTTCTAATCTTCTCTCAACTGCTCACCTGTTCCTATTTTTGCTCTCTCTGAGTTTCCTCTCTCCTCCCATCCCTCCATCTCTTTTCACACTTCTGGCTGTCAGATATAGCAGCTCAGAATGAATGTAAATCCTTTGGCAACTACATGAGTTTCTATTTTATAGAATAGTTGAATGAATTTTCATTACTCACCCTCATGTTGCGCCAAATTTTTTTTTCCTTCACAAAACACAAAAGAATATATCAATGTTTTTGCTGTTTAAGCTCCAAAAATGGCAAAAGAAAACCCCATAAAAGTACTAGAAATGTGGTCCATAGAACTCATGCATTATATTCCAAGTGTTCTGAAGCCATACAATAGTTTTGTGTGAGGAAGAGTCCAAAGTCATTATTTGATAAATGTCATTCCTGCCGACGTTCCCCAGACCATCTTATGGTGGTTTTGGGTGCAGTTTGCTTTCACAAATCAAACTCTCACTACAAAAAAATCATGCAAATTATCTTACGCATTCTCTCTCTCTCTCTCTCTCTCTGTAGGTCTGAAGAGTTCTTTGCAGAGGTTACAGCTGGAATATGTGGACGTGGTTTTCGCCAATCGGCCTGACAGCAACACACCTATGGAGGGTAGGTGAGGCTTAGGCCTGAGACGCACTCTATGCAAGTCACTATGCAGATGCTTCAAGATTTACTAGCTCAATTTTGTGCATCATTGCATTCTGAAATATGTTGGAGGCAATTCATAAAGCAATGCATTTAGCATTGTCACAAGAGCAGGTATAACGGGCATTAGCATAAACTGTCAGCAGGTTTTCTCTTTACTGTCATGGCAGAGCAACAGTTTGAAAAGAGTCTTGCTGAGCAAGTCAGTTAAAGTTGATTTGTTTTTATATAGCTACTTGAATAAAAACACATCCAGTGTTATAGCATAGACCTTTTGAAGATAACTCTTGCGCTCCCTTGAGGTCTGAGGTTTGTTACCACCTAAGAAATGCAGTAATGCAGTTAAAGGTGCGGTAAACGATTTCTGAGAAACACTGTTGATATTTGAAATCAACCCAAACAAACACACCCCTTCCTTCATTGCTCCGCCCCCAGAATGCATGAACATGCAATGCAAGAATTTGTATCTCTTTATCATGGCTGAAGCAAAGCAAAATAACGCTTCGTGAAAAATAAAGCGAAGATGAAGAACAAACGGCAAGGAAGAACAAAAAATTCGGAGAGCACGCTGTTATCTCCTTTATTTGACATCAGATTGTGCGCCCTTCGTTTACGTGAGGCGAGTCTGTGCAATGAAGGACATAGCCAAAATATTGGTGCTAATAACTCTGCTAACAGGGCTTATAACATGTATACAGATACATGCACAGTTCTTCCATTGCGGAACAGAGGCGTCAGAATGCAATATTACGCAGGTCACTGCTTTGTTTTGTTTTTACTTTGAATGAATATGTCTCATTGTATTGTTCTGGTTTAAGGAATTAATAATAATAATAGTAATAAAATGCTTAATAAAATGACAATGTTGTTAGCCTACCAGAACCGGTAATAAACTTTTTTCCAGGCTTCTGATTGGCCAACATGGCTTTTGACAGCGCTTCGTAGTGTGTTTTTGCGTTTTCATGTGGACAGAGATTTTTTTAAATCCGTGCTTGTGTGGACGGCTTTTTTTTTACACGAAGGAGGAAAAACTCTGTTTATAAAAATATCCGTGTATGTGTGGACTAGGCCTAATATTAACGCAGGTCCTAAAGCTCTTGCCTGATCATAACCCTTCTTTTTTCAGTGATCTTCCTCTGACCTTTTCTCTTTTGTAATGTCTCTCAGCCATCTCTCTTTCTACAGTCTTTCTTCAAATCTCCCTCTTGCTCACTTTCTCTCCTCCCCCATCATGAGAGGACACGCCCCCTACTGCTGATTGGCTACAAGTGTGTTGTGGTGCTCGGTCCGATTCACTTTCAACAGTGCTTCTCAGAAATCGCTTACTGCACCTTTAAGTGCACACTAACTTTCAAAAGTTTGGGGTCTGTAAATTTTTTTAATGTTTTTGAAAGAATATGCTCACCAAGGCTGCATTTATTTAATCAAATATACAGTAAAAACAGTAATATTGAGAAATATTATTACAATTGTTTTCTATTTTAATATGTTTTAAAGTGTAATTTATTCTTATGATGGCAAAGCTGAATTTTCAGCATCATTACTCCAGTCTTCAGTGTCACATGATCCTTCAAAATATGCTATCATTCTAATATGCTGATTTGGTGCTTAAGAAACATTTTTTATTATCATTAATGTTGAAAACTGTTGTGCTGCTTAATATTTGTGTGGAAACTGTGACTTTTTTTTCAGGATTCTTTGATGAATAGAAAGTTCAAAATGACAGCATTTATTTGAAATAGACATTTTTTGTCATTATAAATGTCTTTACTGTCACTTTTGATCAATTGAATGCATCCTTGCTGAATAAAAGTATTATTATTATTATTATTATTATTATTATTTTATTTTTTTTAAATCCTATTGACTCCAAACTTTTATGTTTAATGGGATCCTGTGCTTGGGGTCACCTTGGTCATAGTCTGTGTGAGAGTTACTGTCAGTTGGGGTATGTGTGCGTCTGTGTGTGTGTGTAAAACAGGATGTAGGATGCTATTTCCATACATCTCATGAGGCCGTTTTTTCCATGCTGTTATCATAATCCCAGTCTAACCAATCTCTCACTCTCTTTCAATTTCTGTGGCACTGCAGCGCACAGGAAGTCTACTTCTTAAACCCTCTCCCCATCACCAAATCTGTATTTCTCTCTCTTTGACTCTCTCTCTCTAGGGAGGATTATACGTAGCGTTGCCCATGGGGTACATAGTGTATTTTTAAGATGCTCTTTCCCTGCTGTGTCTCCAAACTCTAAACCTTTCTTCTAACACTTGTATACATATACTGTACGCACACAATCATATACATGCTTACTTACACATACATCTAAATGAGGACATACCACTTTGCATTGCTTTTATGCGAGGCTTTTAACATTTTTAGAAATAAAAAACATTATTTTATTGTTATTTATTTTGTCAGATTTAGCTAACTTCTGTGGACAAATTTGTTAGTAAACCCACACACACCTGATTTCTGCCATTGGACTACTTTAGGATTTTTCCTGTATGTATGAGCGAGTCTTATCAACATGTAAACACATTTTACATGAGGGTTACAAGCCAGAAAAGTAATGCATAGACTTCCTACAGTGTGAGGATAATCTCAAGAGGACTCTCCATACAAATCAGAGCTTTAGAGCCACTGCTGCGCTTTGCGGTGGAGAAAAGCAGAAGATCTATCAAATTAAAACGTTTAATCATCATTCTACCATCAAGACTGGGGTGATTTTAATCCAAATTGATGTGCAGTGTGTTCTTGGCACATACAGTTGAATCCTTGTGGGAAGATAATAGGGTATTTTAATAAAAGAACATTTTTGGAACTGAACTGAGAACAAATTTTACTGCCCATGGTCTCCGTGGAGATTTGTTTATGTCATTGCCATGTTGTCATTGAGCTTTGTGAGAAAGACGTGAGATCATCAATGTGATGTTGGAGCAGATATATTGGTACTGTACATATTTGGGCTTCAGAGAATGTTCAAACAAGTGTCTATATATATATATATATATATATATGTATATATGTATGGGTCATTGAAGAATAAGGTTTTTAAAAGTGTAAAAAAAAAACAATGGAGATATAATTTTGAATATTTATTAAGTGTTAACAATGAGATTATGTGGTTTTTATAATCAATTAACTCTGCTTTTGTCATTTTTACAATATGGACAAAATTTGTCACCAAAAAAGTAATTCGGATTAACCAAAATTTCGGTTTTACCGAATGACACTTTTGGTTATACCGAATGATATTTTCAAACAATGCTAACAGGCTGATATCTAGCTAGCTAGCTAGTTAGCTTGCTAGCTAGATAGCAAAAGGACAATCAAACATTTTATATTTAGTCCAATTTTTTTTTAAAGTATTACAACATTTTCCATGTTTTATAGCGGTTGTACCGAATGACCTGATGTTTTGGGACATGCGTATGAGCAAGTGAAAACGTTAATTTTTCAAATAGTTAAAAGAGAGTTAGTTACTTAGTTACCATTCTGAATGATGTCACATCCTGTCACATGATACTGACCGAATGACTTCATCCAAAATGGTCCCTTTATTACTCGAATGACATCAATGAAATTCATTTTTCCGGACATTCTTTCTCATAACAAAGCAACGACTTCTACACATAATTTTAATACCATTTTGCATTATGTTAATATATGATATTATAAAATCATGCCAGAATAAAAAATATATACATTTATTACATTTTAAGATATTTTAATCACAATTGAAATGGCTGTATTGGCCTTTGGACGGTTAAACCGAATGACCATTTGACACTTCATTCAATCTTCAAAATACCTTTATATGAGCAAAATATAATTAAAACCTTTGGGATTCAATAAAAGTGATCTAGTTGTACTACCTTACTTACTTTGGATGTCATATCTTTGTTTTTTATTATTATTACGGCCTTTGGACAAAAATAAATGACCTGTCACGTCACTGACCCATAGATAGATAGATAGATAGATACATACATACATACATACAGATGAGGTCAAGATTTCATTTTAATGTTAATTTTGGTGCTCTATAGACTTCTTTTCAGTGCATGAGTGTAAATGTGATTTTTTTTTTTTGTTCACTTTTTTCAAACTGAGGGACATAATTATTTTTTGTAATAATTAAAAATATGTAATGGATGCTGTTGATAGAGCATAACTTGTATTGAAGCACTGTTGGATACCACACATAGTACCACTCTGAGCATTTAAAGATTCCTCTTTTAGGTCACATTTTTAACTTAATGAATACAACATTACTCCAAATACCCTCACGGTCTGTAATATTTGTCACCGTTTTAATAAACACCAAACACACATCTGTTTATTAGTGCTCATCTGATTTTGTAGACTAAGCACCAACTGGCTGTTTCCACAAACCTCAAATGACCTGTTTGAGCTTGAGTCGTCCACATCAGTCTATTGTAGAGATATTAAAGCCACAAATCAAAATCATACAGCACTGTCTCTCTTTCTCTCTCTCACACACAAACAAACACACGCACACACACACACACACACACACACACACACACACACACAATGTGGTTTACGGGGACTCTCCATAGGCGTAATGGTTTTTATACTGTACAAACTGTATATTCTATCCCCCTACACTACCCCTACCCCTAAACCTACCCATCACAGAAAACATTCTGCATTTTTTGAATTTCAAAAAAACATCGTTTAGTACCTTTTTAAAGCCATTTGGTTTACGAGGACACAGGAAGTGTCCTCGTAAACCATGTTTACGTTGTAATACCCATGTCATTATACACATTTGTGTCCTCATAAACCATATATACAAGAACACACACACACACACAGATCGAATCAAGCTATCACATGACACAACTACATGCAGCACAGAATGACTACCTTACAAAAAAGAACTGTGGTGGTACCAGGATTCTTTCAAACCTGACTGAGTTTGCTAAGCATTATGGGAAATGATTAGGCATAATTCCTTTTCCTGGTGCATTCTGGGTCATGTGGAACTTTTTCTGAGATTGTTAAAATAAAGTTCAAAGTGCTAATAATGATGTTGATGTAATCAAAGTAATTAATCAGTAGAGTATACACACATACACACACACATTTTATGTCAAATAAATGTTCTTTTTAACTTCCTATTCATTAAAGAATCCATTTTTAACAAAAATATTAAGCAGCACATCAGGATATTAGAATGATTTCTGTAGGATCATGTGACACTGAAGACTGGAGAAATGATGCTGAAAACTTTTCCATCACAGCAAAATATTTAATTTAAAAATTTCTTAAAACAGAAAACAGTTATTTTAAATTGTAATCATATTTCAAATTGTAAAAACATTTTAAAAATCTTACGAACCATAAACTTTTGAACGGTAATGTATATGTGTTTTAAACCTGAACTAATACAGTTTTTAAAATAAACCAAGCAAAATTGTGACTGAGCTTGAAAGGCTGTAATGAGCATGTATTTTTGTTGCATTTGAACTGACTACATTTATTGAATGTAAATAGATGATTTTTGCTTTTTTACCTACATTTTCTTTTGTCTACAAGCATTCAACTTTGGAAATCGCAATCAAAATCCACTTGTCAAAAATCTGAGGGGACACTTGAGCATGACGCATCTGCACATGCACGCTGTAGCCTACGCACTGCAGAGACCCCAGACATTCACATTACATTAGATTAATACTTCTGAAGTTTGGATGTTCTGAGAAATCCAGCTGAACTGAGCTAGAGTTCACAGTCTCTCATGAGAAACTATACAATAGTTTGCTGAAGAACTATTCATTTTTGTTCACACTGACATGTGCCTCTGGCTTCCTGTGTTTTTTTCTTGCTCTCTCTTTTCTTGAGCAGATGTATTGTTGTGCTTAGCTGACGTTCACTTGGTTTTTCTCCTCCATTCTCACCCACACACTCACATTTCTCTTCATTCGTACAGAGTTCGTAATAAGCGAGTGGGTGTGGGCTTTCATTTTCATTATGTACTGAGGTAAATTTGGCTTCTGTTTTCTACTCTACTGTTCTTTTTTTTTTTTTTTTTTTTCACCTTCTGTTGCCTTATTTTCCTTCTCTTTTGTTTCTCACATTCATGCATTCAGCTGCCCTGGTCTCACAGGATCGGTCCACATTGGACTATGACCTGCCCATCCTGGCCCTGTTTACACCTGGTATTAAGATGAGTTTTGGTCGATCGGATCACAAGTGGATGAGGAAGACACATACCCATTTACACCTGGTATTTTAATCCATCTCTTTTGTCCACTTTCATCCACTTCTGTCCTGATTTCTTCAAGGGGAGGGTCTATGGGTGGGTAAATGTATGGGTATTTTCAGAACTTACTATCTAATGGACAAAATAAGCTCACGCAATTTATATATGAACGCACCCAGAAAAAAAACAAAAAACAAAGCTTTGGTTTCTGCTCTGACAGCCGCAAGACCACAGTGAGTGCATGTTAGAAATCAGGAATGAGGCTTGATATGTTTTTCATTTTCAAACCAAACTTGGGTCTCCGGCTGACAAAGTTTAAATCCCGTCTGGCTAGTGTGCTTTCCATAATGTTTATGCATTAGGTCAGTAGGCGGAGAGTAGGCGGTCTTTTGTGGCTGTTCGAACACATTTGACCACATGAGCATTTACACCACAAAAGCAATCTGGTCAAATGCATTTTCAACTACCTCTGGAAGTGTTTGAAAGTGGACAAGCTCAAAACATTTTACACCCCTTTTACACCTGTATTTAGCGTCGTCCACTTGTGATCCGGTCAACCAAAACGCATCTTAATACCAGGTGTAAACAGGGCCTTAGACAAGAACAGATGACAGATATGACTGACATAACATGTAACTGACCACACAGTTAAGGCACGTTCACACTGAGCGCGAAATGATAAAGTAAAGTGAATGGTGCTTTCACACCAAACGCGAAATGATTGATCGCCTTTGGCTAATTCAAATCTGCACGGCAGGTGCCACTGACCGAGAATGCATTATACGCCTGCACACTAGGTGGTGCAACCCACTATTCAGCTGATCAGGCTATCATCTTTGACCACTGGGATGAAGAATCACTTAAATGTTTGGATATTGCACCAAAGGCACACAAACTTTTAAGAATCACAGAAAGCAAGGAAAGGAAAAGAAAAAGACGGCTTAGCATTCCAATATCGCCCTTTTGTGTAACAGCAGCGGCTCCGGGCATGTGATCTAAAGCTCAAATCTAACTGGACGACCCGTTTCATCACAGGGCGACGGGGGAAAAAAAGACACACTGGTGGAAAAAAATCTTGCTTTGTTGCACTGTGATTGATCTCACCCGGTGTGAATAGATCCATAGGGATCTATTGATTTGATTCAAGAGCGTCATTACGTTGTACATTCGCGTCGCTTAATCGCGCTCAGTATGAAAGGCCCTTTAGTTTGTTTATTGTGCCATTTAAAATCTGTTTTCTGAACTATACACCAGACTGTTTTTTGTGGTATAAAGAAAAAAATATAATAATGAAAATTCTGTCATCATTTAGGGTGTGTTCACACTTGTAGTTCGGTTCGTTTAGTTTGTTTAGTCCGTACCAAAAAAAAAAAAAAAACATTTAGTCCGGGTCCGATTAGTGTTCAGATTGTCAATTTTATCACCGAACTAAAAGATACCGAACCTAAAGGCATAGGGATACGTTCACATCCTGATTGGTCAGATTTTATGTTGTATTGCCTACACTGTAAACCCGAATAAGTTGGGCTAACTCAAAAAATTTGAGGTAATCAGTTACATCAAATTTTTTGAGTTATGATGTTCCCAATTTTAAGTAAGCAGAACTATCAAGTTTTGAGTTTGTAGTACTCATGCATGATAATTGCTCCTAACTTGATGTACTGAGTTAGCTAACGCATACATTTTGATAGCAATTAACATAAAATATTTATTTAATTAACTTTTTTATTTTGAGTTCTTCCAAATCAAATGAGATATTTACTTCATTGTAAACCCTAATAAGAAAATTCAGAAAATGCCAACTTGCTAATTAACATGTTAAAAATAGCATAGTATAGCACTTACTGAATGAGTACAGCAACTTAAAACATGTAACTTACCTGCTCTCAAACCAAGCCGTATGCGCTACTTGTCACCATGATGGTAACTCTCCAAAAACCCACATTAACAGAAACTCTTCTAAATTAGCATAACAAAACATTAATCACTACTAAATCTCCCTTACCATTAATTTTGCACAAAAAACATTATATAACACTTAATTTTAACATTTACTCTCCCTTTCGAGTGCCATGAGCAAAGCATGCTGGGAAATAGAAATCCCAGCCCAGTTTCAGTTAAACTTAAGTTCGTCTAAATTAAAAGAAATGAGTTCATACAACTCAAAGCAATGAAATAGTTCAGTTTACTTGAAATATGTCAGTGCTGTGAACACAAAAGAAAAAGAAAGTTCTAAATACTCATAACAGTTAATTTAACTGAACTAATTTGTTCAATTTAAGTTTGTCCTACTCAAACCAATTAAGTATTTTGAGCATTAGGGTTTACAGTGTATTTTGAGACGGAACTTACAGAACATCCAACACAATGCTGTGTTCTGAGATAAATGCGCTTCTTGTGTGTGCGTAGCCTGCATATGATGGTATTTTGGCCAGCTGGGAACTCGTGAAGAACTTATAAAATGTGTACTTTATTGTTAAAACTTTATTTATTTATTTTTTTTTACCATCATTATGTCCCTTTAGGGGCTTCATACCCTTATGTCATTCCAAACTTGACTCTCTTTCTTCTGTGGAACATAAAAGAAGATATTTTAAAGAATGCTGGAGAGGAGAATGTCCATACATTGAAAGTAATTGGACCTCATTGTCTCATTGATATATATATATATATATATATATCTTGTTAACTGGACTAGGTGGACTGATTGGTGTCAGCCAATCAGATTAGAGCCTGCCAGATTCAGCAAGTGCGTTCCAATTTTCGTGCAGTATGATCAGACAGTCAGTGAACGTACTGTTGGTGGTCCTCAGGCGTCCCATCTGATGAGACTAGGGCAGCCCTGCTACACCACTGTGAGATGAAGAGCTCCCCAAAGACATCATTCACTGGTGACATGTGTAGTGAAGATGAAACGCAGAGTCAGTGGACACACAACAAAGCCCAGAGTAATGGCCACAGTGAAGCGCCTCGAGTCAAAACACTGATGAGACAGAGAAAAGCAGCTCTTTGCATATGAAAATCTGAATGATGAAGCAATAAAGCAGCTTTATTAGCTCATGACGGAGGCGTTTTAGAGCAGATCTTACTCGCAGATCTTATCCAAAAGCTATAAAGCACCGCTGAAGAGTAACGACTGAACTGAACTCAAACCAGCAGTAAAGGGCTCTGATGGTAATGGCACAGAACAGTTGTTCCTTGAGGATGTCAGAGCAGATGGTGTTCCTGTTGGCTGCAGAGTGGCACTCTGTCAAACGTACACACTGACATTGTATGCAAGCATATGATGACACAAAGACTGCTGTCTGTGGGCATTATATATGATAACCTACATGATTTTTGATACATTATACATGATTTTTCTTTTCTATTTATCATTATACATGATCTTATTAGTAATTGTAGGCATTTGCCCGTAAAGTGTGGTTCTAGCACCCATACACTACTGTTCATGTTGAAGGGGTGGTTGATTATGATTTCACTTTTTGAACTTTAGTTAGTGTGTAATGTTGCTGTTAGAGCATAAACAACGTCTGCAAAGTTACGACACTCAAAGTTCAATGCAAAGGGAGATATTTTTGCTTTTAAAGAATTCTCTATTTAAGGACTATAACGGCTGGTAGGAACAACAACAACAAGCTTCTTCCTGGGTTAGTGACATCACTAACCCTAAAATTTACATAAACCCTGCCCCAGAGAACACGCAACAAAGGGGGTGAGGCCATGTTGAGCTGCTTTAGAGAAGAGGAAGAGTTGTAGTAGAGTGTTGTTGCCATGCCGTCATTTTACAAACGAGGGTCAATCAACACTGGATTTGCACAAAAGATTAACATGAATGCACATGCTAGTCGATAAGTTGAATCAACTCCACAGCAACTATATAAATTTATCCACTAACCGTTCAGAAATGTCCAGATAAGTTGTAACTTCTTCCTGATTCTCTCCATCAGTTTCCGACTCTGGTTTGAACAGTGTAAGGCTGAACACCGTTACTGACAATCGTCATTTTGGCTGCGTGAGATTCTCCAGCTTTGTTGTTGTTGAGCAACCGAAGCACAAGCTGTTAAAGCTCCGCCCTCTTCTGGAAAGCGGCCAGTAGCAGCAGCTCATTTGCATTTAAAGGGACACACACAAAAACGGCGTGTTTTTGCTCACACCCAAATAGGGGTAAATTTGACAAGCTATAATAAATGATCTGTGGGGTATTTTGAGCTGAAACTTACATTACATCTTGTAAAAGGGGCATTATAGGTCCCCTTTAGAGTTTTCTAAAGAAGTCTCTTATATTCATAAAGGCTGCATTTATTTGATCGAACAGTAAACAATGTAATAATGTAAAATACAATAAAAAATTGTAATAATGTGAAATAATGTTACAATTTAAAATAACTGTTTGAATATATTTTAAAATGTTATTCTTGTGGTGGCAAAGCTGAATTTTCAGCATCATTACTCCAGTCTTCAGTGTCACATGATCCTTCAGAATTCATTCTTATATGATGATTTGCTGCTCAAGAAACATTTCTTACTATTATCAGTGTTGTAAACAGTTGTGCTGCTTAATATTTTAGTGGAAACCGTGGCACATTTTTCAGGATTCTTTGATTGAAAGTTATAAGAACAGCATTAATTTGAAATAGAAATCTTTTGTAACATTATAAAAGTCTTTACTGTCACCTTTAATGTGTTAAGGACTTACTCCTTACTAAATGAATGTATTCATTTCATTAAAAAAATGTAACTGAAACCAAACTTTTGAAAGGTAGTGTACATCTTCATATGTTTGTATAGACACTGAAATGTACTGTACATTTTATGTATGAACAATTTGATGTGTACAAATATTTTTGAATCTTTTTAGGTTAATAGAATATTGAATTCATGGATTAATTAAACATTCAAAACCATCACATTTATTTAACACATTTAATGGTAGCTAATTTGACATTCATTAGATATGATTAACATTTTCATCATGTCCTGTGTGATTTCTTGTGTGAAATTTTTGAATTTTTTGAAAATTTTGAAACATTTACATAATTTTACCTAACTTTAAAATGTTAAAATGAATAACATCATTTTCATAAAATCATAACAGATCATCATAAAATGATCTGTCATCATTCAATCAATATATAACAGTAAAATGTAACTATTAAAATTTATTTATAATGAAAATGAAAAGGATTTGTAACAAATTTTACGCTTCTAAATTGTGCATAATGTAAATTGTAGATGTTGCCAACACATGCCTTTCAGCATTTATAAAAATGTACAAAAATGTTATATAATAAATAAACATCAAATACTAATGAGCTAAGGCTGCATTATAGGAAGCCTCAGAAAAACATCAAAGACTATGGGAGAATATGGGAAATTTGATTCAGAGTGGTTCAGCAGAGTTATGAATCACAATGAAACATGAATTGCATGGTGATGCTCCAGAGCGGTGTCTTCGAAAATCTGCTGAGAAATATAATAATAAATGCATCTCTACCACAGTGAAGAATGGAGGAAGAGGTGTCATTGTGAGGGGAGCCTTTTTAGCTGCTGGTATTGTTGAGCTGCTTCACTGTGAAAAGTCATTTATTGCTTTGGAGTACAGGAGAATGTTGCAGAATGGCTTGCTTCCAACAATTGAAAAGTTATCTAAAGAGGAATGATCAGATGTTAAACAAGACAATGCTCCCACACAGCTTAAACATCAAAAGGAAACAAAGGGGAAGGCTATTCCGTGCTAAATTACTTTATCTACAGTATTTGTGCAATTCTTTCAAATTTCCTGACCAGTGATTTGTGATTAAAATAGTTCAGACCATTAAAAGACCACTAAATATTTTGCTGCTTTTGGCTTGGCCCTTCTTCTTCTTTTTTTTCTTTCTTTTTTTTTGCCCAGGAGTGTAGTAATAAAAAAAGAATGATGGTCTGCCAACATTTAACTCTTTGTTAAATTCCGCCGGATGATAAAAACACAAATGTCCTGGCACTGAGCCTTCCTTAGTGTGTTAAGGTTCAATATGCCCATCTCCTCTTAAAGACCATCATGCGGACCATTATCCTTATTATAACTCATTGATTAAAATGGATAAAAAAGGACTATGAGATGTGAGCATTTTCTTTAGGGTGAAGTTGAGTTAACAAGGCATTGATGCCCATTTGTGATTCTCTGGTGAGGATTCAGGATGAAAAATTGATGCATGTGCTTTTAGCACCCAGTTCACTTAAGGAATTATGCAAATCAGATAATGATGCAAACACAGCCAAGAAAATAGCACTGATATCAATTTGCACTGGACTGTTCTCCAGGTTACAGAATTTTTGGTAGTTTAGGATGCTATTGCTATACTGGGACTGTACAGCATCACTGCATCAGCTGTGAAAGTTTCTGATATACTGTATGATGAAATGAATTCAATTAAATGTAAATGTATGTAAATGATAGAAACATATTTTCTTTCATTAGAATGTCTAGGACACTTTAGGATGGATAGAATTGTGCTGCGATGCTTGAATATATGATACATTGAAGTTTAAAATGATTGTACCTTGTACAATACAACTTGCTTAGTGAGATATAGGGCCGTTGTGTCAGTTTGACTTACTGCTGAAATGCTTCTCATGTTTAATCCTGTTAAATCGGACGTCTGTGAAATAGCTCTTCTTTATTATTAGCGTTTATCCTTTGTGGAACTCTGTCAGTGTTGCCAGATCTCACAGTAAAAACAAGCAACCTGTTCTGACAAAACAATCCCAAAATAAGCCTCCCAAAACATGGCTAAATAAGCCAATCTAAAGGGATAGTTCAATCTAAAATGAAAATTCTGTCATCATCTACTCACCCTCAAGTTGTTCCAAACCTGTATGAATTTCTTTGTTCTGCTGAACACCAAAGAAGATATTTTAAAGAATGTGGTTAACCAAACAGTTGATGGACCCCATTGACGTCCATAGTATGATTGGTTACTACCGACATTCTTTAAAAAAATATCTTCTTTTGTGTTCAGCAGAAGACAAATTCATACAGGTTTGGAACAGCTTGAGGGTGAGTAAATGATGACAGAATTTTCATTTTTGGGTGAACTATCCCTTTAACTTTATCTCATTTATTCTAGAATAGGAGTAGAATAAATTGTTGTTTTTTTCCGATTGAGAGTCCCCTTAATATAAACATGATAGATTTTATCTGTAATGCTGCAGAATAATTTTCATAACTTATGTTGTTCTTGTTTTTTAGTTCCTACAGTACTACCTTTATATCCTTTGTCATGTTCTGGGCATTTGTGTAACAATGTAAAGTATCCTTTTACAAAAATAATTTATATAATACACATGTACAACTGGACCTGTAAATCAGTTATTAAATTATAAGTGCAAAACATGCATCCTGGGAATTCCCATAGTTTTAAATGACTTTATGAAAAAACAAGCCCAAAGTCACTCTGCACAAGGAGAGGATGTAGATAGCGCCATCTAATGGTGAGCAGACACAAATGATTTCTCTGGATCTAGAGCAGTGGTCTCAAACTCAATTCCTGGAGGGCCACAGCTCTGCACAGTTTTGCTCCAACCCTAATCAAACACACCTGATCCAGCTAATCAAGGTCTTCAGGATTGCTAAAAACATCCAAGCAGGTGTGAGTTGGAGCTGGTTGGAGCTAAACTCTGCAGGGCTGTGGCCCTCCAGGAACTGAGTTTGAGATCACTGATCTAGAGCAAACTATTCCAGAAGCTTGGCTGATATTTTTTGTCTGTACATGTGTGTTTCAGAGATAGTGAGAGCCATGACGCATGTCATTAACCATGGTATGTCCATGTACTGGGGCACATCACGCTGGTCAGCTATGGAGATCATGGTGAGTGGAGAGGACAACTCAAAAATACTGAATGTGTTTTTAGCCTATATCTTTATTCATTAAAGGGGTCCGTTTATGCTTTTTTATGCTTTCAACTCTCTTTAGTGTGTAATGTTGCTGTTTGAGCGAGATAAAAGTCTGCAAAGTTACAAAGCACAAAGTCACTCCAAAGGGAGTTATTCTATATAACCGTAAGCACTGTTTCTGAACTCTCTGTGAAACGCTTCGATTGTAGTCTTGAGTTTTCTTCCGGGAACATACACATCAGTATTCCTCATTTAAATAATTCCTGCCCAAGGCATAGGCAAAAAAAGGGCCGAGGCCTGGTTGAGTTGCATTAGTAGTGTGTTAAAGCTCGCCGTTATGGTAAGGAGCGTGACATTTCTTAAACACACGCGAAGCGGTTGACCAATCACAACACACTGGTCCAGCCAATCAGAGCACATTGCGCTTTTCAGAAGGAGGGGCTTCATAGAAACCAGAACTAAACAGAGCGTTACTGACAGACTGGGAGGAGAGGTGTTGCAACAATGAAAAATATGTCAAAAATTATGTGTTTTTTAAACATTCAAGCATGAAAACCTAGACCCCAAAACAAAATCGAGACTTAAAGTCTCCCTGAAATCAAAATTTCAGTTTTTTAGCTTTTAGTATAAATATGTTAGCCTTAAGGTCATGAATAAGCTGGTGTGTTCCAAAACAATGACAAAATTCACATTTAGGAGATATAAGCATTCAAAACTAACAGTCTCTCACTTCCGCTAAAATGGATCACGGATTTTCATGATATCACCGCGGATTTCAGTTTTTATCAAATCTTCTGTCCAATCAAATGCTCTCTAGAATCTGAAGTCCCGCCCCTCCTTCACTATAAACAGACGCTGAAGCTATGGCTGAAATCGGTCATTTGTTCACACATTTACTAGTTTCTATATGGTGAATGGCACATGTGCACTATATAGAGGACAGGGAACGATTCAGACGATGTAAAATGCTTTCCATTGACACGAATGAAGTCCATTTTCGCGTTAGTGTCACGTGAACCGCCGCAGTGTGAGCAGTCTGCTCCGGTCCAAAGACGAAGAGCACAGAGCGGATCATATGCGCGAGTCGGCGCAGACCACAAAACATATTGGACCCATTTGAATTCTGCACAGAATGCTGTATTTTAAAGCGATATGGAGGAGATTAGGAGGAGAAAGGGTTAGAGATTAGAAGGAAACCAAAGCTTTACCGAGCTCAGCGGCTCTGGCCGAGCTGTGATATAAATGAAACGCTATTGGCTATTTTTTTAAAAAGGGGCGGGGCTGTTCAGTATATCCCGCCCTGTCTTCCTGTTTCAGTTGAAATTATGTCATCACATTGAATAATGCTGTGTGTTCCAAGAAACTTCAGTGGGCCTTTAATAGGTCATAATAGGTCCCTTTTACCAGTATTAATATCATTCTCTTTATTTTTTGTCATCTCTTTCTCTCCATGTAGGAAGCGTATTCTGTAGCGAGGCAGTTTAATCTGATTCCTCCTGTGTGTGAACAGGCCGAATATCATTTATTTCAGAGGGATAAAGTGGAGATGCAATTGCCAGAGCTTTACCATAAGATTGGTAAACAACAAACACATTGTATATAAATATGCACACATAAACACCCATAATTAAAATATGACTTTAAAATGTAATTAAAATATTTCTTGTACCGCAGGTGTTGGAGTAGTGTCCTGGTCTCCTCTGGCCTGTGGCATCATCACAGGAAAATATGAAAATGGCATCCCAGAATCTTCTAGAGCCTCTTTGAAGGTACTTTAATCTTGTGTCATGGCGGACACATAATTTCCTCAAAACATAAGGATGGATATCTGTTGAGTAAACTGATCCATATCCAACTGAAATAGTGCCAGATTTCTGTGTCCAAAACAACAGAAGAACAAAACAAGAGTTAAACAGGACAGTCTGTTACTGGATGAAGTGATTTAGGAGCTCATATAGTTAATAGATTACACCTTCAGCTAGTATCGAGCGATGAGGGTGGCAGGTCTGTCGGGGCAGGTTTGCTGTGGTTGTCTCACTGTATCTCTCTCTCTGAGCAGTCATACCAGTGGCTGAAGGAGAAGATTCTGAGTGAGGATGGCAGAAAGCAGCAGGCGAAGCTTAAGGAATTGACCCACATTGCTGAGAGGCTCAGCTGTACCCTGCCACAACTTGCCATCGGTAGGTCAAAAGAACTTCACCCGTATTCACTTCAACTGTCACAATGTGCCACATATTATCACTGCCAGAGTGACTCGACTGTTCTGTCACTGTTTACGCAATACAGAGAAGAGTAAAAGGCTGAATTTCTGCTTTTATGCACATAACCCACAGGGCTTTAAAGGTTTAGTTCACCCAAAAATGAAAATTCTGTCATTTATTACTCACCCTCATGTCACTCCACACCCGTAAGACCTTCGTTCATCTTTGGAACACAAATTAAGATATTTTTGATGAAATCCGAGAGGTATATGACTCGTCCATAGACAGCAATTTAACCACCACTTTCAAGGTCCAGAAAGGTACTAAAGACATTGTTAAAACAGTCGACGTGACTGCAGTGGTTCAGCCTTAATTTTATGAAGCGACGAGAATACTTTTTGTGCACAAAAACAAAACAAAAATAATGACTTTATTCAACAATATTCTCTTCTGTGACATTCTCATACGCTGTTTACGTTCAGCGCTTCCAGGTTCTACGTCAGAATGTGGGCTCATTATTGACGATGCATTTGTGTGATGCTGACGTGGGAGCTGGCCAATAATGAGTCGGCGTTCTGATGTAGAACCTGGAAACGCTGAACGTAAACAGCATATGATGACAGAAGAGAATATATTGTTGAATAAAGTCGTTATTTTTATTTACTTATTTTTTTGCGCACAAAAAGTATTCTCTTCGCTTATGGAGTCATGTATCTCTCAGATTTCATCAAAAATATCTTAATTTGTGTTCCAAAGATGAATGAAGTTCTTACGGGTGTGAACAACATAAGGGTGAGTAATTAATGACAGATCATTTCTTTTTTGGGTGAACTAACCCTTTAAAGTCACCAAGTCTTTGGGTTGTTTCTTAATACTTTTTGTTGTTTTTGTAGGCTAATAGATGTATTTACCTATTATTTACCTGTTTTTGAACAAATTAAATGACCTCATGTAGGCCAACATACACACTACAGTTAGATTTGGTTGTCAGTTCACCTTTAGTGCTTAATCCTGTTCTGTACACATACAGTTCAGTAATTTACGGGAGTGACAACCGTATTCTACAACCTGAAAAATGCATTAAATGCATAAATACGCCATTAACAACTAGTTGTTCAGTTCTGTACACAGTGCATAGAATTTTTGTAAATGTGGATATATTTACAAAAATTCAATGCAGTGTGTACGGAACTGAACTGAACAACTAGTTGTTAATTGCATATTTAAACGCGCATCAGAGATGTGCCTCTCTTCTGAATGTGTGCGGTGCAAGAAAACCACAGGGAAAGAGATACGAGATTTGACTCATTTGTGTTGCCAGATCTTGCTAGAAAAACAATGAACGATAATTTAGGGGATTCACTTCCGTATTCAAATGTGGTTGTCACTCCTGAAACTTTACAGTGTGTATGTTGCCGTATACTACTACAGTTACATACCTAATGAAAAACAAACTTGGCATGTTTTGGTCCATTTGGAAGCCTTTTTATGATTTCTTGGAAATCCTTTATGGTGACTCTTTTACAGTTTTATTATATGTGTTTTAATGGAGGCTAATAGCTGTGGAGGGTAAAATTCTATTAGAAACTGGTGTTGAAATGTTAAAAAAAATAGTAATTATTTTCATTTTGTTTTATAATAAATCTTTTCTAAAAAAATATTGTTTGTATTAATTAATTGATTTTAATACATTATATTTTATTGTGTATTTTTATTATTATTTTAATTTAAATAGTATGATAAACAAATTTCCAATGATTCACTGGCTTGAAACTTTCATACATATAGGACCAAAGCACAGCTTCCTCATAAATCTATTCTCCGTGTTCCTCTGTAGCCTGGTGCCTCCGTAATGAAGGAGTGAGTTCGGTTCTCCTGGGGACCTCCAACCCTGCACAGCTCACTGAAAACCTGGGGGCGATACAGGCAAGAGATTTATCAAAACATCTCAAATACACTGTCACACTGTGGAATCACTGCCATCCCATAAGCTCTAGTGGACTGCTACAGCTCTCTGCTCTAATCTCAACACCTCACTTCTGAATCTCACATGGTTCATTTACATTTAAAACATCAACACCAGGATATTGCTCAATGTTATTTTTATGTGCTATGGCAAAATTTCACACACTGATGGAAGATCCAACTAAAGCTTCAGAGAGTGGATGGTTTGATGTGGTTTCTAGCTTGGCTAAATAGTTGGACAACTATTTAGACCAGTGGTTTTCAACCAAGGGGCATCAGCAAACTTCCAAGGAGGCCTCAAGACTACTTAAAATGATTTAAAATTAAAACAAAACAAACATTAAGCTTAAAAAATTAAAAGTCAAGATATTTCATATTTTAATTCACCCCCTCAACAACAGACCTGAAAAGGTCATGCAGATTATTAAAATCTCAATCTTAATATTTAATTATGTAATCCTAATCCAGTAAACCAGAAACAACTGGAAAACTTTGAATACTGTTGTGGGCAATGGAGTCAAAACGGTTGAAAACCACTGATTTAAACCATCTTAAATGTATAGTTCACCCAAAAAATGAAAATTCTGTCATCATTTACTCACCCTCAAGTATTTCCAAACCTGTATGAATTTCTTTGTTCTGATGAACACAAAAGAAGATATTTGGAAGAATGTCAGTAACCAAACAGGTCTCGCCCCCCGTTTACTACAATAGTATTTATTTTTCCTACTATGGTAGTAAATGGGTGGCGAGATCTGTTTGGTTAATGACATTCTTCCAAATACAGGTGCTGGTCATATAATTAGAATATCATCAAAAAGTTGATTTATTTCACTAATTCCATTCAAAAAGTGAAACTTGTATATTATATTCATTCATTACACACAGACTGATATATTTCAAATGTTTATTTCTTTTAATTTTGATGATTATGACTGACAACTAAGGAAAATCCCAAATTCAGTATCTCAGAAAATTAGAATATTACTTAAGACCAATACAAAGAAAGGATTTTTAGAAATCTCGGCCAACTGAAAAGTATGAACATGAAAAGTATGAGCATGTACAGCACTCAATACTTAGTTGGGGCTCCTTTTGCCTGAATTACTGCAGCAATGCGGCGTGGCATGGAGTCAATCAGTCTGTGGCACTGCTCAGGTGTTATAAGAGCCCAGGTTGCTCTGATAGTGGCCTTCAGCTCTTCTGCATTGTTGGGTCTGGCATATCGCATCACAATACCCCATAGATTTTCTATGGGGTTAAGGTCAGGCGAGTTTGCTGGCCAATTAAGAACAGGGATACCATGGTCCTTAAACCAGGTACTGGTAGCTTTGGCACTGTGTGCAGGTGTCCTGTTGGAAAATGAAATCTGCATCTCCATAAAGTTGGTCAGCAGCAGGAAGCATGAAGTGCTCTAAAACTTCCTGGTATACGGCTGCGTTGACCTTGGGCCTCAGAAAACACAGTGGACCAACACCAGCAGAGGACATGGCACCCCAAACCATCACTGACTGTGGAAACTTTACACTGGACCTCAAGCAACGTGGATTGTGTGCCTCTCCTCTCTTCTTCCAGACTCTGGGACCCTGATTTCCAAAGGAAATGCAAAATTTACTTTCATCAGAGAACATAACTTTGGACCACTCAGCAGCAGTCCAGTCCTTTTTGTCTTTAGCCCAGGCGAGACGCTTCTGACGCTGTCTGTTGTTCAAGAGTGGCTTGACACAAGGAATGCGACAGCTGAAACCCATGTCTTGCATACGTCTGTGCGTAGTGGTTCTTGAAGCACTGACTCCAGCTGCAGTCCACTCTTTGTGAATCTCCCCCACATTTTGAATGGGTTTTGTTTCACAATCCTCTCCAGGGTGCAGTTATCCCTATTGCTTGTACACTTTTTTCTACCACATCTTTTCCTTCCCTTCGCCTCTCTATTAATGTGCTTGGACACAGAGCTCTGTGAACAGCCAGCCTCTTTTGCAATGACCTTTTGTGTCTTACCCTCCTTGTGCAAGGTGTCAATGGTCGTCTTTTGGACAACTGTCAAGTCAGCAGTCTTCCCCATGATTGTGTAGCCTACAGAACTAGACTGAGAGACCATTTAAAGGCCTTTGCAGGTGTTTTGAGTTAATTAGCTGATTAGAGTGTGGCACCAGGTGTCTTCAATATTGAACCTTTTCACAATATTCTAATTTTCTGAGATACTGAATTTGGGATTTTCCTTAGTTGTCAGTTATAATCATCAAAATTAAAAGAAATAAACATTTGAAATATATCAATCTGTGTGTAATGAATGAATATAATATACAAGTTTCACTTTTTGAATGGAATTAGTGAAATAAATCAACTTTTTGATGATATTCTAATTATATGACCAGCACCTGTATATTCCTTTGTGTTCAGCAGAACAAATAAACTCATACAGGTTTGGAACTACTTGAGGGTGAGTAAATGATGACAGAATTTTCATTTTTGGGTGAACTATCCCTTTAAGGGCCTTTCACACCGAGTGTGATTAAGCGACTTGAATGTACAACGCGATGACACTCTTGAACAGTGAGCGTGATCAATCGCGGCACAACAAAGCGGACATTTTTTTCCGACCAGTGTGTCTATTCGCCCCCACCCTCCGTCGCCCTGTGATGAAATGGGCCGTCCAGTTAGATTTGAGTATTAGATCATGTGCCCAGAGCTGTTGCACAAAAGGTGAGATTGGTGGCGCTATAGCACAGAAAGCTACTTTGAAAACCAGCATAAAACTGAAAAGAAAAGAGAATGGATGTTAAGTTCATTCATATCTGAGAACAGAGAACTGTTTGATAAAAGTCACTGCAACTACAAAAACACTGACAAAAATGAAGTCCTGTGGCAAGGAATTGCCGAGAAAATAGGAATCGATGGTGAGTTTAATATCTTAAAAAAGCATTATATGTAGTTTATGTTTCTGGTGTAGTACCAAAATTTATTTATCTTAATTTACTGTTATATGTTGTGCAGTGGACGAGGTTAAAGCCAAATGTGCAAATGTGTTTAAGCTTAGTGTGCAGGCATAAAATGCATTTTCGGTCAGTGCCACCTATCGTTTAGGCGTGAATTAGCCGAAGGTGATCAATCGTTTCGCGTTCAGTGTGAAAGTACCATTCATCGCCAATTAGCTTCGCTTTATCGCATCGCGCTCAGTGTGAAAGAGCCTTTAGTCAAGTTAGTTAGATCTAGCAGCCACCATGTTCTAAAAACCAGCTTGACCACTTTAAATGAATAGTTAACCCAAAAATAAAAAGAATCGATCATCTTTTACTCGCTCTCATTTACTTAAAATTAAAAAAAAAAAACATAAAATAACAAATATATGGATGAAGATACACATAAGGGTGAATGATGACAATTTTAATTTTTAAATTATTACATTACAAATTGTCAATAATGTTTTATTTTTTGTTTATTAATAATAATATTAATTTTATTTTACTATGAATTTTTTTTAATTATTTTTAAAATATTTTTTAATATTGTTTTATTTTTGTTTATTATTATTAATAATTAATTTTATTGTGTATTTTTATTTTTAAAAAAATAACTTTAAAAGTTAAAAAAGTACTGTATAAACAATAAAAAAAACTATAAAATAAATATATGGATTTAGATTCACAACCGGGTGAGTGCATAATGACAGAATTTTCATTTTGAGTAAATTATTATGTGAAGCTTTGATTCTGTTGCCTGTGTTTTTAGCACTTACATCATATGGATTACATTCTCGCTGACAGGTTCTTCCAAAGATCACCACTCAAGTGGCCTCGGACATCGACAAAGTCCTGGGTAACCGTCCCCACAGTAAGAAGGACTACCATCACTAGGCCTTTCTGTGAACCTGTAAGCCTTGAGACTCAGGATCCCATGCCAGCCCTCTTGTGTCGGCGGGTGTCTACAGTGTGTGATTCCCACTATTGTGTGTCTGTCAACTTCTGCAGAGAGTCATTGTTACCATTACAGTAGAAATGCTAAAGTGTTATGCATGCTTCTGTTCGACCTAAACCTGAGCTCAACCTTGCATTAAAACTCTCTGTGGAGACACACCTTCCTGTGAAGTACAGAAGCTCCTGGACTCCCTCATCCATGGGGTTTTGCATTCAGCTGTCCATCGTCCATATGTGCCAAAGTGAACCTGGTCTTGACCCTTGACCTCTGGATATTCATTCTGAAAAGGGGCGAATGATAGGCCCTGTTTACTGTCTATTAAAAAGTAAGGAAAACGCACTGCATATCGCACTGAGAATGTAATGGCTAAGAACTGTGATGTATGGCAGAGCAGCATGTGGAGTTGAACTGTGTAAGATGTGTGCTTTAGTAAAATGGATTAAGAAGCCATCAACAGCAAAGTGGGCTGTTAATGTGTTTAAATGTTGATCCATCCATCGTTAAAAGACTGTTTGTGTATGTTCCCTCTGTAATCCCTACAATTTGTCATGTCTAATCTATTCAATAATTTCTTATTTCTCCGTCATTTTAAATGAAGATTATAAAAGAAAATTAGTTTGTTTAAATGCTTTTCCAGTGATAAAGTTCAACTTTATTAACTGACACTGGTTAAAGACGTAAATGCTTGCTGCTGTATTTGGTAACTTTTGAACTGCTAAGCAGTACATACTTGAGTCCAGAGAGTGATAAACTGCACAACTACTGTAAGCAACTAGTTGATGTCCATGACAAATGGAGTCAGAATGTTTACAAACATGAAAATGATGAAGCTGTTAATTAATGCATTGTGCAGAGTGCTTTTAACATCAAAATAAAAATGTGCATCTCCAGTTTGTGTTTTTAATATATAATGAAGTGTTTTTGTAACCAAATTTTAAGTTATTTTGCTGGTTGATGAACATTTGCCTGTATACAAAATACCTTGCAAAGTGTGGGCTACAGTAAAAAAAAAAGAAAAACGAACCATAACTAATTTAAAATGTAGAAAAACTAGGGCATAACTGAACGGAGAAAACTAGGTCACAAGAGGCAGCAGAAAATACTGAATATCATAAACATTACCTTATGGTCTCCATAGAAGCTACATCCCTCCCTCAATGCAACAAGCTCCGCCCACTGATGTTTTCTATTGGATAAACTCCCTGTCAGTTTCAAAATTCGCTTTTTTCATTTGCTCTCCTTCTCCCGTCACCTTATTTCGATTCCATACGCGGCAAACATTGTAGGCCTCGGTATACTTCACGCAAACACTTCGAAACTACACTGTTTATGGCCATTGAGAACTTTATTTTTAAGTGTTTGTTTTGTTATTTATTATTGAATTTCGTCGTCTAAAAGGAAAGCAGGAACAATCCCTCACTCTTGTCTCCAAGGCAGCAGGCAGTAAACTGAAAGCACAGCAAGTGTGTTGTTAAAACGAGCAGTGCGGTGGGTGAGTCGCGCTCCTTATAATCATGATGTATTAGTTTATTATGCGATATATATGAGCAAAGCTTTCTCACTCGTCTCGAAAACAATAAGGTTGTTGTTTAGAATCGTATATATGACTGTCCACTTTCATTTGAAGCTCATCGGGGATGTGGCTGATGCACGGCCGGAGGAGCAGCCCGAGGGGCGACAGTGTTTGTGTTGCTGATGGTGATGGCAGTATCAGCAGTTTGATGAAGAGTGACTCGTTCTGCATGAACCAGTCCTTCCCCTCCGCACGAAACTGCACTCTCACCCGCATGGACGCATCAGGTGGGCCAGGCCGCTTCCACACCTGTGCCACAATGTGTGGACACGAAAAAGATACTGATATTAGAAAATAATAACAATAAACTTTACCAAAATTACAACAACACAGTATACAGCAGTAGTTGGTGATAATAAAATGTTACCACAAAGAAGAGAAACATTGAAGATATGATTTCAGAGTGGTAGCTAAAGAGATTCTCTTCTAAAATAGTTTGCCTGATTGGCTTACTTTTTTTCACCCTCATATTGTTCCAAAACTGTAAGCCTTTATTCAGTGGAACACAAAAAGATGTTTGTCAGAATGACTCAGTCGCCAGTCACTTTCACTGTGTGGAAAAAAAAAAATGCTGTTCAAAATTTGGGTTGGTAAGATTTTTTTTTTTTTTTTTTTTTTATTTATGTTTTTGAAAGAAATCTCTTATGCTTACCTATGCTGCATTTATTTGATGAAATATAGAGTAAAAAACTAATAATTTGAAATGTTATTGCAATTTAAAATGGCTATTTTCTATTTTAATATATTATTTGTAATGTATTCCTGTGATGGCAAAGCTGAATTTTCAGCAGCCACCATTACTCTATTCTTTAGTGTCACATGACCCTTCAGAAATCATTCTAATATGCTGATTTGCTGCTCAAGAAACATTTTTTATTATCAATGATGAATAGAGAGTTTAAAAAAAAAAAAAAAAAGCAGTACTTTTGGAAATAGAAATCTTCTGTGATATTATAAATGTCTTTACTATCACTTTACTATCAAATTAAATGATTAGTTCACTTTGAAATGAAAATTAGCCCAAGCTTTACTCACCCTCAAGCTATCCTAGGTGTATATGACTTTCTTCTTTCTGATGGACATAATCGCAGAAATATTAATAAATATCCTGACGCATCCGAGCTTTATAATGGCAGTGATGGGGATCAACGAGTATGAGCTGAACAAAGTGCTTCCATCCACATCCATCCATCAAAAACGTACTCCACACGGCCCTGGGGGGTTAATAAAGGCCTTCTGAAGCAAAGCGTTTGTGTAAAAAAATAAATAAATAAATAAAATATATAATATTTAGCTTCCGCGCAAGCCGCCTTTGTATTCAACATACGCAGAAAGTGTAAAACTCTTGCAGTTCACAAAGCTTACGCTATGTCCTACGCCTTCCCTGTTCAACTTACGGAAAAAGTGTAACTGACATGACGCCAGTTTACACTTTCTTCGTAACTTCGATACGGAAGGCGGTCTGCGGAAGCTACATATTTTACTTCATAACTTGTCTAAATATAGATATCTTTTTACACAAAAGCATCGCTTAACTTCAGAAGGCCTTTATTAACTCCCCAGGGCCGTGTGGAGTACGTTTTTGATGGATGGATGTGGATAGTGTGTGGATCCACATCCACATCCACATCACATCCACATCCACATAATGGCAGTGATAGTGTTCAATACTCATTGAACACTATCACTGCCATTATAAAGCTCGGATGCGTCAGGATATTTATTCATATTTCTGCGATTGTTCATCAGAAAGAAGAAAGTCATATACACCTAGGATGGCTTGAAGGTGAGTAAAGCTTGGGCTAATTTTCATTTCAAAGTGAACTAATCCTTTAATGCATCCTTGCTGTCTGAATAAAAGTATTAATTTCTTAATAAAAAAACCTAACCCCAAACGTTTGAATGGTAGTGCATGTAATTAAAATGAATTGTAAATGAAGCTGTCATTCTGCCAAACATCTCCCTTTGTGTTCCACAGAAGAAATAAATTCAAAAGGGTTTGGAAAGGTGAGTAAATAATGGCAGAATATTCATTTTTACTTGTTTCTTTTCCAAAAGGTGATTCTCATGTTGGTTCATCAGTGGCAACGAGGAATCTTCAGATTTCTGATCTGCATTGCTTCCAACCTGTGCCTCCATCATCAAATCAAGGGTCTCCTGTGTTGGAGAACTCTCTGCTTAGACAGCTCATCTGTATCGCTCCAGAGAAGAGAGGCACAGCTCTCACCATCAACCCTAATAAAGCTGTCCTATCCATTAACTGCACCACATCACAGGTATCAGACGATTGTGCTTGTCAAAGCTCTTTTTCTGATTAAAGATTTATTCATAAAAAGACTACATTATGAAGGATTTCAATGATTTATTATTATTTTTTTTTTTTTTACTTTTTTTTTCTCTTTTTTGCAAGGTTTTGGATGCAAATGAACATGCCTGTAAGCTGTTTGAGTGTGCATACAGTGATTTGATTGGCCGGAAGCTGACCTCTCTACTAAGAGCCAATCAGACGCTAGAGGAAGCCCTGAAGGAGGAGACTCTGGATTCTGATGGGAACCTAGTTGCTATTTCTGCAAAAGTGGTATAGAACACTGCATTTAATTAAACAACAATTCTCTTAGCTGTCGCTAAACTTATGAGTCATGAATATTTAATTTCTTCCATGCTGTTTTGTCTTCAGCCGCTTTTCCACTGTCAGGCGAACGGTTATAAGAATGATAAGGAATGGTTTCAATTACATTTCTACTTGAGCCTGGTATGGCATGGCAGGATTACAAAATATTTTTGGGCCGAAATTCTCAGCACAGTTGTGCTGAACCGTCCTGGTAGAATGCGTGTAGTGACGCAACTCAGGATTGGTCACTTGTCTGTTGCCTGGCTACCAGTTTCTTTGTAGCTGGCTTAAGTGTGCTATTTGAGTGACGTAAACACAAATTAATAATAAAATTTAGAGAAATATCTGATCATCCTCCATAATGTGGTCGCTATTGTCTGTAAACTCTTGCGTGAGCAAGGCAAAGACTGACGCATTTGTATTATATTACTAAGAGTTCCTTTATCAGCCCCACAGTGGAAAATGAAACCATATTCTTACCGGCTGCTCCGTATCACATCGGAATGGAATGGTTAAACAAAGAGAACATTTTAGTCCAAAGGTGGAAAAGTGGCTTTTGGCTCTGATCTCTGCTTTCCTATGCTGAATGTGAGCATCACTAATTAAAGCACGGCTCTGGCTCATTCTCTCCACAGGTGACTGCAGTGAGTTTGACAGGAGCTGAGTTTCCTGTGTCTGTGTGGCTTCAATTACCAGAGCAGCAGCAGATCTTAGAGCTCCTGCTGGAGCGAGTGGAGAGAATCACGGCACATGTGACTTTCACTCAAAATGTGAGACTCATTCCCTTGTGCACTGAAAGGTTTATGAATTAAGTTAACCCTCCTGTTATGTGTAAATTTCAGCAATGTTTTTGTGTGGGGTCAAAATGCCCCCAAACATCACCGATTGGGTAAAAATGTGTAAAGGCATTTTGAAAACTCTGTAACACAAGATGTGCATGTTTATGAATTCTTCTAATAAATACAATTAGCATAATTTTCAGAGATGTCAAAGTTGCTTTGGTGGCAATTTGACCCCAGACATTACAGGAGGGTTAAGCATTTGTAAGCATAATGTTGATTATTAGTATTATTTTAATACTAATAGCTTTAAATGACGTTATGCCATCAATATCAACAGAGTTTAACTAAAACATACACTACCGTTCAAAAGTTTGGGGTCAGTAAGATATTTCCACTGGAAGTGAGAGATGTGACAAAAGCAAATGGAATCCATTATAGTCAGTGATGCTGTCTACACTGGATGCGGCATGGTGCGACACTACAAATTCCCGACAGTAAACTGATGCCCCATTCTATTTCTGACGTACTTCAAGTGCTTGCGCTACTTCTGACACGAAGAACAAATGGATTTGCAACGGTCACTTTGTCGCGTCCAGTGTAGACACGGTTATATTGATACAAAAAAAAATCTAAATCCAATAAATGCTGTTCTTTTGAAATTTCTATTAATCAAAAAGTCTGTTTACAATGAAAACGATCCTCGTCTACACTGGTGTTTCCACAGCGTTTCAGAAATGATCTCAGTCTACGCTACACGACCAAAAATGCATGTCACATGACCGCATACTGGGCATGCTTGTACAAGTGTAAACGGTTGCCTCTGCTAAAAATGATGACAGAGCCAACCATTGCAGTTCAATCTCCATGTTATTGTTTACACGGTCATCAAGGATACTCAGAGCGAACGTGGGCAGCCACGCCATCGTTTCAAAAGTCTCCGTTTCGGTCCGCTTACACTGAAACGCAACTCCGTTTCAGTGTAAGCGAAAATGGCCTCTGCAGCGTCTTCGAAATTCTCCGTCGAAAACGTTGGAGCAGTGTAAACGACAGGCAAAAACGCAAACGCACTAGTGTCAACGGGGCCTTAGTTTCCACAAAAATATTAAGCAGCCTGACTGTTTTCAACGTTGATAAGAAATGTTTCTTGAGCACCAGATAAGCATGTTAAAATGATTTCTGAAGGATCATGTATGATATGATATGATATAACTTTGTCAAAGTCTGAAATTTGTCTTGCATTACAGTAAGTTCATTCACACTTACGAAAACCATACCACATAGACAAGACCTTTACAATCACATTTAAAAATGTGACCTTTAATGTGACATTAAAGGCTGGAGTAATGATGCTGAAAATTCAGCTTTGCCATCACAGAAATAAATTACATTTTAAAAATTTTTTTTATCAAAATCCTTTTGTCATCTTAAGAGACTTCTTTCAAAAATATTTTAAAATTCTTACCGATCCAAAACTTTTGGGGTGGGGTAGCGTAGAGTACCGTTAAAGAAAATTGTATTGTAAAGCTGTTACTCAGTGGACCAGAAAAGTTCCAGCTCCTCCTACTGTTTCCTCAGGGCGGAATCCTCAGTTGTGACGCCACTTTTGCCCATCTCTATGGTTACCACGATGCTGAGGAGATGACTGGCATGTCAATCATGTCTCTGATGCCATCTTTGCAGATCCCCTTTAACTGCAGGACAACTCCCAAGGTCATGATCATGTCTCTTAAAAAACAAGACAACTGTTTCCCTAGAGTTTTTATTTCTGCAGTTTCATTTGGTCATGCTAGTGATAACAAAAATAACTGTCTGAATCATCTTTATTATTGGTTCTGTCAAACCAGCATTGTGCAACAGTTTTATTTGTATTATTTATGTACTATTATAGTTTTTATTAATATTTGAATTTGAATTAGCTTTTATTTTTGTGTCATTTTAATTTAAGTTTTAGTAATTTTTTTTAAGATATTACTATTTAGGTTTCATTTATCTATTTAGTTTTTTTTTTTTTTTTTTTTTTTTTTTTAGTGCTTTAACTTATTTCAGTTAGTTGCCAAGGCAACATTTCGAATTTGCATTTAGTTTGTTTTGCATCTAATATATTTCCATTTTATTTTACCTTTAATTTGGTTAACAAATGTTTTTAATAATTTTAGTTTGATATTTTAGTTTAATTTTAAGAACAACCCTGTTATAGCTTGTTTCTTTGCTTTGTATCTCAGGTGTTGCGTGTGCAAAGATTGTGTGTGAAAGCCAGGTCTGGTTTGGTGGTTCCAGCATGTGTCCGTCTGCAGGCCGCTGTGTCCTGTGGAAGATCACCGCTCCAAATGAATGGATCAGCACATCCAAAACCTTCTGATGGTTCACTCCTAAGCTCTCGACAGCCCAACCGAACTCCTTCAGGTCAGTCCTCACTCGTTCACTGCAGTGCATGTAGAGTTTTTGAACTGATAGTTTTATTGTGCTGCTTTAACAGACTGAAGTCACAAACACAGTCAATCTTAAGTGTGTTGTCAAATTTCTTAACTGTGAATCAGATTTCTCTATATGTGGGGATTTATTTATAACCCAAGGTTGCTAGTTATAGTGCATTTCCAATATTTGATCTGACATAAAGAAAATCTACTATTGTTTTTTGTCCAGTCTAATTAAGGAAGTTGCTGATGAATGTAATTAGATCTAATATATTTCAATTACACTTCAAATTGCTATTGATTTCAATGCTGTGCACTCTTGTCCTGCAGGTGGTAAATCGGGTTCCGGTTGTGTGCTGTCCCCCAGCGCAGGTGTGCTGTACTCCGGGTCAGTGTGTGTGTTTGCTCCCAGTAGCTGTCTCCTGACGCTCCTGCCCAACGGTACCATTCACAGTCTCAACAACCCCTTCAGCTCTCTGCTGCTCGGATACAACAGCAGTCAGCTGCTTGGAAAGGTACAGATGTTATGAAACATTACCTTTTATTTACCCTGTGTTGCTGTTTAGTTTAAGGTTTGTAGAACCCATTTAATAAAGATATGGATAAGTTTTAGTGGGTTCAATTGGATTTATTTAAGCCAACCAGTAAGGGTTTAATAGATCGTAGTTGTTGTGATTTGCGGATTAATTGCAAAGCTTAACCATTATAGAGTGAAAGTTTATCATTGTCTTTGGAACACAAATTAAGATATTTTTGATGAAATTCACTTCAGTGTTTAAATCCGAACGGCGGCTCAGTATTGGCCAATATTGAGCCCGCGTTCAGACAAACACTGAAGCTCTGCGACAAAAATAGCGTAGCAGTATGACGGGACAGACGAATTTGTTGAATAAAGTCATTATTTTTGTTTTGTTTTTGCGCACAAAAAGTATTCTCGTCGCTTCATAAAATTAAGGTTGAACCACTGTAGTCACGTCGCCGGTTTTAATGATGTCTTTAGTACCTTTCTGGACCTCAAAAAGTGCAATGTCGTTGCTACCTATGTGTGGATCAGATACCCTCGGATTTTATCAAAAATATCTTAATTAGTGTTTCAAAGATGAACGAAGGTCTTACGGGTTTGGAGCGACATGAGGGTGAGTACTTAATGACAGAAATTTCATTTTTGTGGTGAACTAACCCTTTAACTTTTAGTACTTTTTATGTGCTTTTGTCTTTTTTTTTTTTTTTTTTTTTTTTTTTTTTTAAATAGTTTTATTTTCAGCTTTAGTTTACAGTTAGTAATTTTAGTCCTTAAACTTGTCAAGGCAGCATTTCAAAATTTTTTTTTTTGTTTTTTTTTTTTTGTTTTTTTAAACTAAGACTAATTTAGTCTGAGATTTTATTTTATTTCTGCTTTATTTCAGTTAACACAAAAGCTATTAAATAGTTTTAGTTAATGACAACAACACTGAATCCAACCTGTAAGCGATGTGTCAAAGCTAGTTTACATGCTAACAGCAGGCCTGTGCACCTGTGTAGAACGTCACATACCTGATACCAGCATTTTATGAGCGAGTTCATGCTGCGGACCGAAGCGACCACCCTGCATCTCATCCACAAGACACATCCGGCCCCTCTGACAGCCACACAGGTACAGAGACATGATGCGCTGTAAGGATACACACATTTTGGCTTGTGGTGCTGTTCTAAAATCCCCTCTCATCCTGTCTGTCTACTTCTCAGACCCCTGTAGATGTTCTGCTAGTGTTAACTGTCCCCCTGCTGATGTTCTAACCCTCTCTACTGACATGCTCTCAACTAAGGAAGATCAACAGGAGACATGTAGTGAGTTCTTACTGCTATTGCTCAACACACACACTTGTATTGTATTATATTATATTATATTATATTATATTATATTATATTAATTAGGGATGCACCGATGTATCGGCCGATTTTTGCTCAATTTACGCTCAATTTACAACCATCGGCATATCGGCTGTAGCAGGAAAAAGGCCGATATAACAAACCGATGGTTTATTAATTAACTGCGTGAAGGCACTGAGCTGTATAATGACTGTTGCGTAATCCTAGCGCTGCTGTCTGCGCTTTAAAGTTAATCAAATAACAAAAAATCTCACACTATTCTTGACTAAATAACTTTTGTAACTTTCATAAGTGTAGTGGACCCCATCCGAATGATGACCAAAACTTTACTGATGTTTTATTAAGTTTGCGTCTGTTTTCACCCCAAATAAATCACCACAAAAGCTAAACATTACAGAGCACAAGAAGTGCGCATTAAACTCTCTCTCTCCATAGCATTATCATCAACATACAGTGAATTACTCAAAATGCTTATTACAACTAACAGTTAACAAATACATACAGATCTTATGCCTTTTCGGGGGATGCTTAATAAACGGACAAACTTTAAATCTGCAAAATAACTCTGAAGAACTGCGTGCTGTCCTTGTCAGTCCGTAGACTAGAACACCCGTCAAAATAAGAGTCCCACCTTAGTGCAGATCTCGTACATATTTAAACTTACAAAAAATATTAAAATGTATACAAAAACAAATTAGAAGATTAATCACAAAGTCTGTTACAATAAAGGATTAATATGTATTTAATTTATACAGTGAAGAATATGCAGTGCTATTTTACATTTGTTTACTTTCTGTACCTGAAAACTATTAAACCTACCTAAAAAGCACTGTTTATTTCATATGTATCTTTCTGTTGTCTTTATCTAGGTATGCTGAATGTTAAATGGATCCAATCCATGTTCATTAAAAATTATTTGATGCAGCAATAAACCTGCTAGTATATTTTAATGCAGGGATTTTTTTTATTATTTTACTAACAGAATTTTTAATGGTTTTTTTTTTCTGTGCTGATTTGAATGTGAGATTTTTGCTATAACTTCAATGTTGAATGAATTATTGCTGTTTTCATTTTGTATTAACCAATGTTTTGTCTCTGGTTGGATGATATGTGCAGATCCAAACACAGTGCTTGCTGGTGACAGTGTGATGGTGCATCTAGCCATGCGTAGGAGAGCGGGTCTTGGGAAAGGAAAGAGAATCTTTACTGGGACCAACGCTAAACTGGAGAAGGAAGGCAGCGTCCCATCAACCATGACCTCACCTGCTGTCACCTCCACACCACTGAATGGGTTAGATACTCCACTAAATCCAGCTATTTAGTTTTTTTTTTTTTTATGTGCACAGTTTAATATCTCAAAGCCTGTCAGAAACATCCAGGTCATATTGTACCTGACAATAAGAAGGAAAAAGTACTTTGCATAAAGGAAATTAAACCTATTATTACTATTGCCGATTCTTAAAGCTCATCATATTGTATTATTAAAACAATAAAATATTGTTATGGCAGCATTTGTTGCTTGTAAATTTTACGATTTAATTAAAAATGAATTCAAAGATTTTTCTTTTTTTATGTAATGTACCTTTATTGTCTTAATTATGAAAATTTGACTTAAAAAAAAACAAAAAAAAAACTTTTTCTAATTTTCCTAATTGGTCTCCAAAAATAGGCTTCATTTTCTTTATTAAAAATCTATTATATTTTGATTTTGTGATGAAATATGACCTGGATGTGTCTTTGTGGGATTCCCGCTTAACCCCAAGAATATGTATTGTCTTTCTGTTCATGACAAAAATAAGTACTCTATAGATCAGAATAAAAGACAATAGATGATTAGTGCAGATTTCCATGATTTGACATCGTTCTGTTTATCTCAGGTTGGATGACACTACAGAGCTTTGTGAGCAGATTGTGGATGTGACCACTCAAGTGTCTGAGTCTGACTCTGCCAACTCTACCACCGCTCTGCTACAGACCTTTGCTCTGGTGGAGTCCCTGGAGGTCCACAAGACCTGCTTCTCTGCTCCAGTCTCCGCTCAGTGTGGCCCATCAGAGCAGCTCTTTGCTGGGCGAGATGCCTCCAAGGCCCCAAACTCAGACTGTAAAGAAGCTCCAGTAAAGTCCTGTGACTCTGTACCACATCCTGAACCTCACGCGCAGGCCTGCCGGTGTTCAGAACAGGCCCAGCTTCTAGACTCAAGCTTTGAGGTGATTTCCCTAGGTAGTGGGTCATCATCTGGGTTCTGTGAGCGGCTTGTGGGTGGTTCTGGGCCTGAAAAGATAGATGAGTCTCAGCAGCGATGTCAGCTAGTGGAATCGGGCAGCACCTTTCTGGATTTGAACTCTAACGGAGATGTCATTGTACATGCCATGTCAGAGATGGACCTGAACGACAGCATTGAGATCCCAAACGCGCCTGCAGATCTTAACCATTCACTTACCTCATGTGACACCGCTGAGCTCCTGCGTACTCCTTCACCCTTTGTTGTAGAATCAGACCCTGAAACAGAAGCTCAAATCTGCCAAGAGCAAGAAGCAACACAAGGAACTGCCCCATCACCGAAAGAGCAAGAAAGGCAAACAAGTCCTCAGAAGACTATAGAGCAACTACCAAAAAATCATCTAAACAAAGTTGTGGAACAATGGAATTCCTTTTCGGAACATGCTGTTGGCCGTGTTCTGGATCTCCGGAGGGGGAGGGGTGGAATGCTGTTGCCAGGCGACACTCCTGCCACCTCCACTCCTAAGAAAGTCAAGGTGAACTCTTCCATTCCAGAGGGCAGGATTCATGTGACCTGCTACAACAGAGACGGAACACCAATAGGTATGTCAGCTGTGTCCCTCTAGCTCACCTGTTTTAATTATACTAAGGGACGCACAATGACCATATTGTGTAGAACTGAGATTAAAAAAAAAAAAAAAAAAACTTGCCATTAGTCTGATGAGGCCAGTATTAGAAGCAGATATCAATTACGCTGCACTGAGTGGCCAAAAATGTATGACTGTTAAACTGTCCATAGTATCATACCGTGATCATACTTAGTTTCGTATCACTCTGTTTTTTTCTTTTCATACTGTAATTTTGAGTAGTGAATTACTGCCGTCTTGCAAATTGAAATGCTTGTAGTGTTTTTTTGTTGAAATGCTTGTTTTGTTTTGTTTTGTTTTTTCCTCAATACTAATTTTATGGTGAGCATAAATCTTTTGATTTTAGATGGCTAGAAAGGCAGAAGCACCCAGCTAAAGCAAGAACATACTGACATTTTCAACAAGGAGTGAGAAAAACCCTTTAAAACCCCTTATCTGTCACCCTCCTTTTTGAGCATAGATGTGAAAATGCACTATCCAGACTTAAATGGTTGTAATTCATGAATGCTTTGGAATACAGACCTAAGGTTGGTTCTCTTTTAAAGAAGACACTCAGAAGATAGCTGAAGTAAAAGCACTTCAAAAAATGGAAGTGTAAAAAAGTTATAGAAGTTTAAGTTTACTGTAAAACAAATGTACTGTACTAAACATTTATTGTATACAAAATATATATTTTACAAAACAAAAATTGTACTCTAAAATTGCTGTGAAATTGAAGCACATCTCTAACCAAGTTACTGTAAACGAATGTAATGTACTAAACAATTTTTATTTTACACAAAATATATATTTTACAAAACAAAACTTGTACTCTAAAATTGCTATGAAATGAAAGCCATAAGTCTAACCAAGTTGTGTTCCAAATTTGAAGTTGATATCTCAAAAATTGAAGTTCCTATGAGATTTTATTTAGGCGTAATACCAAAAGTAGCCACAGGGTGACACTCACATTCCATAGAATTTTTTTATGTGTTTTCCAGTCACAAATAAATAAATATCTGTCACTTCTATCACAAATATGACTTCTATCACAAAACAGCCACCAAATATGGAACCTTGAGTTTCAGACCTTTCCAATGATGTGTTTTATCAAGATTAGAAAAATTTTGATTATAAAAGTTCAAATAAATTTTGTAATATGAAACATGACACCGCCCACTAGGGGGAGGAGCCCGCTAAAAGGTTTTAAAGTACCATTTCCATGTCTAATTACAAAACAGTTTTCACAGGATGAATTTTGAGGTTTTTAAGCTTTGGAATGATACCTAATATATGATGATTGCTAAAATATGTGATGGGGGAAAGAAAGCCAATAAAAAGAGTGCCAAGCCCAAGGGTTTAAAACAATTAATTAAATGACAGTTAAGGGGTTAAAATAGAGGAAATAGAGAATATTTTGAAAAATGCTGGGAACCAAACAACATTGTAGCCCATTGGCTTCCATTCTATGCAAAATATCTTTTTTTTTTTTTTTTTTGTTCCACACAGAAGTAAGTCGTACAGTTTTGCAACAACATGAGGGTGATTAAATGATGACTGTATGTTCATTTTTTTTGGATGAAATGTCCCTTTAAGGTAATCCACAAGTGAGATAATAAAATAATTTAAATTCAAATCCACATTTCTTATCCATTTATTTGGCAAGTAGTCATGTAATAAGCAGGATATTGTTGTCATTATCGCAAAATAAATCCCTTCAGGGTGATTCAAGACCCTTGCCTGGGTTTATCCTGTGATAATGACTCTGCGTTATCTCTTACTGTACTTCATTTTTCCATTTCAGGCTGTGTACTCTTTCTGTATGCTATGTCACGAAAGCACCATCCATTTTTTTTCTACTGTACATTTATGATGTTTCATTGCATGAGTACAACTGATAAAGTGGTCATTTTCACCATCTCTTTCTCACTCTGTGTAGAGGTGCAGTGTGATGTGCGATGGGTGTCCCTGTCCAGCGGCAGCTCTCTGGTCTGTCTGTGGCTGAGTGGGAGTCATCTCTTGCTCCACCACCAGGAGGCGCTACAGAGCACAATGTCTCCCACAGTGAGGACAGGAGTCCCAGAACAGGAGGCCTTTGCCTGCAGCCTTGCTGAGGTGATCTGCATGAGTACTTAAGAAATAAGCATTTTAAATTCTGTCTTTAAGATAAAGAAACTACTTTTTTTTTTTTTTTTTTTTTTTTCGTTTAGGCAATTCGTTCAGATCCTCTGCGCTCTTCTGTGGACCTGGAGCAGTCCGGAGCGTGTGAGGGTCAGTTTGAGGAAGACTACCGCCCACTGCGCTCTATTGGAAAGGGAGCCTTTGGCTTTGTCTGGCTTGCTTCAAGACGGATAGATGGACAGGAAGTCAGTGACACTCTTTCTGCACTCACTGTTGTTCATACACTCATATTCATCCGGTTGAGAGATAATAACCTGATAATGTTGACGTCAGTTGTTCAAACCTTAGACAGGGTTCTTAAAAGAGGATGTTTACACACTGAGTCATTGTCATTGCTGTAGCGTCCATCCAGTCTTTTATGGACAATTATATGAGCTGGTGAAGAGATGTTGAGTTTATTATCTCTCACTTTAATTTCAGGTGGTTGTGAAGTTCATTAGGAAAAGTGCGGTGGTGAGTGAATGCTGGGTGGATGATCCTGATCTGGGCCGGGTCACTCAGGAAGTGGCTATACTGGCTCGTTTGCAACATCCCAATATCGTGAAGGTACACTCAGACACAATAAAACACAGACATGCAGCACACTCTTTATTAAAATATGAGCGGAGAAAAAAATGAACAGAGTTGGGGGAATAAAGAATAATTGGTAACACTTTACAATAAAGGTTCATTAGCTAACATTAGTTAACTATATTAGTTAACATGAACTAATAATGAACTGCACTTTTACAGCATTTATTCATCTTTGTTAATGTTAATTTCAACATTTACTAATACATTATTAAAATCTTGTTAACATTAATGCACTGTGAGCTAACATGAACAATGAACAGCTGTATTTTCATTAACGTTAACGAAGATTAATAAATACAGTAACAAATGTATTGCTCATGGTAAGTTCATGTTAGTTAATACATTAACTAATGAACCTTATTGTAAAGTGTTACCGAATAACTTTTGGTCTACATCATCTACATTATTGGAAAATGCAAAAAAAAAAACTTGCCAAGTTTTGCGTGGAAACCGCCGTACACACCGTTTTCTGTTATACGTTCATTTCATAAATGAGGCCCAGTGAGTGCTATTGTTGTTTACATTGATGTGCAACCTGTACATATCTGTTAACATCTCAAAAAATGTTTTTGCATTTCATGACCCTTTCAGTTTCCTAAACACCACAGCAGACTAGTTTTGTGCTCACATTTTTTTGCATCAAAACTCGATTCACTTATGCAAATCAGTTCTTTCAAACCATTCAATTCAGTGAATCTGTTCAGAATGCATGCTTTAAAATGTTTTGGATAAAATTTACATAGATAAATATTATGTGTATTGGTGCATAAAATTATATAAATAAATCTTCCGTGGTTTCATTGTGATGAAAGTATGTTTTACTGTATCTCATTTGTAAAAATACGATTTGTTTTTTTTTTTTTTGTTTTTTGTTTTTTTCAAGGATTGTTTTTTTTTTTTGTTGTTGTTTCTGCACAGATGCATTATAAATTGACATTTATAATGTTACAAAAGATTTCTATTTTACATAAATGAACATTCAATTCATCAAAGAATCCTGAAAAAATGCTATAGCTATTATAGCGTGTTCACTGTGTTTAGTTGATGTTTAGTGTCCTAAATTTTTGCTGCAGGTGTTGGAGGTGTTTGAGAATGAAGGATTCTTTCAAATGGTCATGGAGAAACATGGGGACGGACTAGACCTGTTTGAGTTTATCGACATGCAGCCTAGACTGGACGAGCCTCTAGCCAGCTACATCTTCAGACAGGTGAGAAACAGGCTATGAGAAGATGTGTTGGTAGCCAGTAGTCCTCTAATATTCTGATGTGAGCTCTGGAGTAAATTAATTTTTTTTTTTTTTTTTTTTGATTATTTCTTTCACTTTTTCCCTGATATATCTGTATATGTCTGTACGCAGTTGGTAGCTGCGGTGAGTTACCTGCGGGGCAAAAGAGTGCTTCACAGGGACATTAAGGATGAAAATATCATCATAAACTCGAACTTTCATATCCGGCTGATCGACTTTGGCTCAGCTGCCCTGCTGGAACCTGGAAAGCTTTTCTACGTCTTCTGTGGCACTCTGGAGTACTGCTCACCAGAGGTGCTTCAGGGAAACCCGTACGTACTAAAACATCACACAGCCCGTCTCAGTTCCACCTGTGTGTCTTAGCTTGATAAGGACAGAATATAGGATAGGATCAGGTGGTTAAGGGTTGTGTATTCATGTCTATAAAAAGAGCAACACATTAATTTCACAGCATGACTGAGATTACCACGATATGGAAGCTTGTTTATGCCACGGAATAAAACCTTTTTATAATAAAACATTTTATAGCAAGACATTGCGACGTTTGACTTTTTTTTTTTTTTCCTTAGAATTGCAAGATATAAACTCGCAATTGCGAGAAAGTCAGAATTGTGAGATTAACTAGCAATTTTTTTTCTCGCAATTGCGAATTATATATCGCAATTCTGACTTTCTCGCAAATCTGACTGTTTTAAAAAGTCAAATATCTTGCAATTCTGACTTTTTCTTGCAATTGCGAGTTTTTACCTCACAATTCTGAGAAGTCAGAATTGTGAGATGATAACTTGCAATTGCCAGTCATAAGTCTAAGTCTGAGGAAAAAGACGTGTTTTTTTTTTTTTTTTTTTTTCTCTTCAATTGTGAGTTTATATCATGCAATTGCGAGGGGAAAAAAAGTCAGAATTGTGAGATACAAAGTCACAATTACCTTTTTTATTTTTTATTCAGTGCCGGAAACAAGCTTCCATACCACGATTCCCTTAAATTGAACATGAACTCAAAATTGATCCCATATACTTTTAATGCTGTCATTGTGCATGATTCATCAGAGCAAGTCTTCCCTCCGTAAAAATATATTAACTTTAAATTACTTAATTTTTTTTTTTCATTCAGGTTTCCTGTTTGGCTATTGAAATAGGTTTGAATATTCTGTTTAACCTGGAAATATGCAACATCACAAGTAAAATAAGGTTATGAAATTCAATTTCATGTTGATTTTAAGCTTATGTAGGTGAATGTCACACGAATATAGTGCTATAAGTGCTAACAAATAAAAATGACACCTTAAATTCTGAAGTTGCGATATTCTTTTCCTTTATAACCCGGTGAAACGGCTTCTCGAACAAGAATAAATGCAGACCAGGGGATGTGATTTTGTCTATCGGGAATTGGTTAGATGGTTGTGGTTTGCTAGTGCTGTGGTCTCATGTCAGACCGCATGTAAAGGTTAAATATGAGACTGCAAGCTCTATATTTAATTGTGATGTTTTTGATGTATATAGATACGAGGGTCCAGAGCTGGAGATGTGGTCTCTAGGAGTGCTCTTATACACCTTACTGTTCAGTGAAAACCCATTTTGCAGTGTGGAAGAAACCCTGCAGGCCCGACTCAACCCTCCATGCCAGATATCTACAGGTTTGAAGATCTGCTTCATCACAACCATAAGGATCAACTAAAGACATGCAACTAATTTCACAAATCGTGACTTTATTACTGTACAACCTGTTGCTTTGTTCTTGTTTTAGAGTTGTATGCCCTGTTGGCTGGTCTTTTGCAACCAGTGGTTGATCAGAGAACGACTCTAGAGGAGCTCTTGGACTTGCAGTGGATACAGCAACCCATTAATCTAGCAGAGTACTCGTGGGGAGAGGTCTTTCCCTCCAGCAATGGTATTGGTTTAGTTTATTTATGCTTTTGGCTACCAAAAAGATAATATTCAGCTCAGTCAAACACATTTTACTTTAAATCCAATGCTACAGATTTCATACGATATACGATTTTATCTCAGAATCCACAGAGCACGTGGAGTCCAACTCGTCATGTGTGCACCGAGCAGACATCCTCTACTTGGACCCCGAAAACAACCTGAACACATCCGAAGACACTCCTTTAGAAGATGAAGATGAGGAGGATGAGGAGCAGAGGAGAACAATGGCGGCGCTGCAGTCTGAGCTGCTGAAATACCTCACCGATGAATGAGGAACTGTTGTGAAAGAAACACTAATGTGTTCTGGACAACTAATTATGACATTACATCTAATGTCACCATGCACACTAATGCACAATCTCTGCAGAACTCTCTGTCCACCTGCTGTCCTTCTTGATGATACCAGTCCGTCCAAAGAGCAAAAGGAAAGTGTGACTGGGAATGGAAGCCATCTGTGTTGCTAAGAAACAGCTCTATCTCTGTGTTTGGTGAAGGATTTGGAGTGTATTTATCAAATGTGTTATGTATTTCACCTTTCATAGAGGTTTAAAACATGGTATTCTGTAGAAAGTTCTTGCTGTCTGTTGTAATGGTGTTGAGCACAAGGATTGTCCTATTAAAAGATATGGCACATGCACTAGACCTGTATGAGGGTCACCTGAGCTTTAAGACCTGTTATTAGGCCTTCAGAGTTTTAAAATATTTTTAGGTTGATTTTAACCTTTTAAATTATGAATATTTTATCTTATCTATGAATATTTTATCTTATGAATAAATTGTTAATGGCATAATTTCAGTTTGCTTTGGCTGTCTGTAACTCTGGTATTAATTAAAATTGCTCAAGGCTTTGTAAAGCCTTTATCAAATGTTAATGTCACTGGAATTCTTGAATAAAAATGATTGCAGTTCATTTTTGTTTCGTCTTCCGTTCAAACATCCGGAACTTTTGAGCTCTGGCTGTTGTTTCAGCGCGGGTGTGTTTTGACGCGGCACAGATATGGGTACACATGTATGCAGAAAACAGGTGAGGACGAAATGATAGAAGAAATTTTACACATTATCATAGAATTAAACACTAGCTTGAGTGTTCAACAGCTGCTAAGAAACTATCGCGATGCAGCGAACTGTGACTTTGTATCAAATAGATTCCGTCAGTGATTTGCTGGTGGGAACCAGAGTAACAATTGCGATGAATCAAATAAAAAAATGGTAATTAATATAACTGTATGAGTGATCTCTAGAAAATCTGGGTACCCTAAAACAACATTAAAACTAGAAATAATTTTGCAAGAAATATCTGCCTCGAAGGTTAGAAGTGCAAGGTCAGTTATTCATACATAAATCTAAAACTATTCTCGTTGTTTTGGCTAAAGCTGACTAAAAAATAATAGCCCCTAAACAAAGTTATCTTGACATATAGTGTATATACACACACATAAGGGAGACTCAAACAAATGCTAGTTTTTGTTTATGAAAAAACTACTGCTAGCTCTAGCAGTAGTTTTTGTAAACTAGTTTAAAACACAGTTATTTTTTTGTTTATAGAAAATTTGGAATATTTTAAATTAAAATTTCAATATATTATTGTACTAGCTATTGGGCTAACACGTTTGTCATTTTATTACAATATAAATTATTGTAACGAATAGCTCCAAAAAGTAAAGTTAGTTCTGAGAAAACCTGATAAATTGTTCCAAATGTGTTTAGATTTGTGTTCAAACACTGTTTGGCACCATTGTGTACTGAATTGAGCAGCATTTGCTTCCTCCCTCTGTGTCTCAGATGGTGCAGTGGATGTGGAGATGGCGTGTTTGTCCTGTGGCTGTGAGCAGAGGTCATATGTCGTTCTGCACCTCACAAGAGCCCCATCAAGCGAATCCCTCTCGCACCATTCAGGTCACCCACAGACCTGTGACCCAGCTCACCCTGTGCTCTTTGCTCGAGATGGGCTTCTCAGAAACTCAAGCCGAGGAGATGCATGAAGGTGCAACGAAGAGCCGTGGGAAACATATTCCATCTGTTCTGACAGCACTGTTTATCCTGGGATTAAATCCCTCCAGTATCCTGAAAATAATGCAGAAGTGTCCAGAGGTATATTCACTTAAAGGTGCAGACTTACAGCAACGCATCAATCATCTGAGGAAGATGGGATTGGTAGAAGGTGATGCATCTTCTTTGGTAGCAAATTACACTTCTGTTCAAAAGTTTGGGATCAGTAAGATTTTTTTAGACATTAATACTTTGATTCAGCATGGATGCATTATATTGATTAAAATCAGTAAAGAAATGTATAAAGTTACTTTTTATTTCAAATAAATGCTGTTCTTTTGAACTTTCTGTCACGCTTTCCACAAAAATATGAAGCAGCACAACTGTTTTCAACATTAATAATAAGAAATGTTTCTTGAGCATAAAATCAGCATATTAGAATGATTTCTGAAGGATCATGTGACACTGAAGACTGGAGTAATGATGTTGGAAATTCAACTTTGCCATCACAGGAATAAATAAATGACATTATAAATATAATAAATGGAAAACAATTACTTTAAATAGTAATAATATTTAGCAATAATACTGTTTTATTGTATTTTGATCAAATAAAGGCAGCCTTGGTCAGCATAAGAGACTTCTTTCTAAAACTTTTTATCAAAATCTTACTGACTGGGCGGCGATCAGGAAAGGTCCATGAGTTGGGACCAGGGATGCAAACAGGTAAGGGGGGAAAAAGGTGAGAACATTGCGTGGGGCGGGGACATGCTCCGCACGGAATTTTTTTTAAAAGATATTTGCTTTACATGCTCATTTGTAGTTACTTTAAGGGATTTTTTTAATTTAATTTTTATTACCTTATATGTCCAAAACTGTATGTTTTCACGAAAAGAATTAACACGTTTTTGCAACATTTTACCAAAATCAACATTTGGTCAAAATCTCATGTTATAAAAGATGAAGTGCTATGCAGGATATTTAAGACAATATTGGCTGATTAGACAGCAATACTGAGCTAAACTGCAAAACTGTTTGCCCTCTCTCTCAGTGCTTATTGAATTGACCAGTTCTTACAGTGCTTATAAAAACACTTTCTCATTGGATCTATGCAAATCCCATAGGTGACCTATTTTGATCTCAAAAAGGTGGGCATAGATGCAAACTCCTCACCTTTCAGTGACAACTCACCTTTTTGAGATCAAAATAGGTCACCTATGGGATTTGCATAGATAAGCACTGTATAGTGTTTCCTTTACTCTTTACTTTAAAAACTATGTCTATAAAGGGTAATATTTTATGTATTTGAGGTCTGAGATGTGGGAACAGTGAAGAGAGAGAGGGCAAACAGTTTTGCAGTTTAGCTCAGTATTGCTGTCTAATCAGTCAATATTGTCTTAAATATCCTGCATAGCACTTCATCTTTTATAACATGAGATTTTGACCAAATGTTGATTTTGGTAAAATGTTGCAACGTGTTAATTTTTTTTCATGAAAAAATACAGTTTTGGACAGATAAGGTAATAAAAATTAAATTAAAAAATCCCTTAAAGTAACTAAATTCCGTGTGGAGCATGTCCCGGCCCCACGCAATGTTCTCACCTTTTTTCCCCCTTACCTGTTTGCATCCCTGACGGGGACTCAACATGTCAGATCTACATGTTTTTTGCCCATGAGGCTTTTGGCTCCGACTCTTTGGGGTTTTTTCCCCCTCAGTGTTAATGTTTTCCCTGCCAGCGCTTTAAAAAAAAGAAAAAGTTGCTAGCCACCGCCAGTATTTTTAATAATTTTCATAAAACTTTCATTTTTTTCAATTTCGTCAATGGTGAGGAAGCATTGTTTCATAGCCTAAATGATGGGGGGAAAAACGCCGGTAGCGAGGAAGCATTGTCTCATAGCCTAAATGATGGCGGGGTGTTAAAATGCATTATGTCATTTTTTTAATGGACTCCATAGACCCCAGTTTGAAAGCCACTCAAGTTGAAATCTGTCCACAGGCAGTCTGCAGAGGATGATCAGTCACTACCCCAAGGTCATGGTCCTGCCAATCAAGAGGGTAAACATGGTGTCCCGATTGCTCAGAGAGAAATGCCTCTTTACCGTCCAACAGGTCACAGACATCCTCAGAGAATCACCTGAGGTTTTGGAGGAGGATTTGGCCCAGCTTGAGTATAAATTTCAGGTACGACAGGTATTACAGCTGAACAAGTTTAAATCAGTCTTCACTAAAAGTTTCCCTTGATTACAGATTTTTTATTTTGGGGTAAACTATCCTTATAAATGGTTTTCTTATGACGTTTCACTGTTGTGTGAGCCATTGCGGGTCACTGAAGTTGGCATTTAGAGGTCATTGTCTGTTTTACAGTAGTTTTAAACTGACTCGTAGCTTGTTTTCCCCCCGCAGTATGCATATTTCCGTATGGGTGTGCGGCAGGCAGAGATGGTGAAGGCGAAGCTGTTCAGGTTGTCTCTGTCTGAGCTGCAGTGTCGTCACTGTTTTCTGGAGCGGAGGGGACTGTACCAGACGCCAGACAAGAAGGGCCAAACACTCATCGCCAACCCCCCGCTCAAAGACGTCCTCTGCGTCTCTGAGGAAACCTACCTGACGCAAGTCGCCATGGCAACTGTAGAGGAGTTCCATGTTTTTCACAAACTGATGGCAAGAGAACAGGAGGAAGAAGGGAGGGAGGATGAGTACAGCAGTGATGAGGATGAGGAGTTAGGGGAGGATAAATATAATGATGATGATGACGATGATGACGGACAGCACAGGAGGAAGCATCTCTGGAACACTGGTTACAAGAAGGGCAGGAAATGAGGGATTTTGTATTAATTCAAAATGAATAAAACTTTTTCATTCAGCAAAATTCCTCAGTGTTTTGTTTATTAGAGTTACATTGCAGCATCAGGTTTGCATATATAATGCAAACTACTAGCATCATTTGTTTAAGGTATGGTGGTCATGCCAACATTTTTGTATATTGTTTTTGTTTAACTCTCCATCTCATTTATTGCTTTATAAGCTTTTAGCTCCGGATATGAGGTGCATAATAGTGTCGAGGGACATTGAAGTAATAACGGTGTTAGTGTTAGTTTATCTGAACGGCCTGTCATGGGGAGGGTCAGCACAATTTACACCAAATGCTAAGTAACCATGGAGAGCTGAAAGAGTGTTAGTGCCATGCGATCGTTTACGGATCTGTGCGCATCAGTGGAACGCCTGCTCTGATAACAAGGACAGAGTCGGGAGGTATTGATCTGGGGCGACATTAGTCTAATGGAGGTTTGGATGGAAGCAGAATTTACTGCACACGTGTATGTGTGGAACAGGTACGTGAGTCATTTTAACACAGTTAATCGATTGTTAGTCAGTGCATCCATATTTCATTCTTCTTCTGTGGACTGTTTGTTGGTGAAACAGGGCTAAAACTAACAGAAGTGTTTTGTGGACCAGGAATTGTGTTGGAACTATGTGGCATGTCACAACGATTAGTGTATTATTAGAGACGAGTTTCTACAACAGTACAAGCATGGATTTGTTTTTGTCGTCATGTATTTAAAACTTGTGGCATTTGGCATTGTGGCTGAGAATTTAAGAATTTAATTTAACTAAGTTTATGAGGCTCATTCAGTTTCACTCAAAGTAGATTTTCATACGTTTCATACTGTTATCGCTATTAACCCTTTGATTTGTGTCTGAATGTTTTCATGAAAATATGGACTCGCTCATTTTCTGCATTTTTTAATGCAGTATTATCAAGAATACATGAGAAAAAACAATTAACTTTTTGTTCTAATTATAGTTATAGTGTTTGGACTATTTTTTTTTATTCTCTGTTCATCGTTCAGGCCCATATACTAGAGACTGGAATGTGTATTGGGAGAAAAAGTCAGTAAATGCTTTATTTGATGATTGATGCTTTGATGGTTTTAATTTATGTTTAATGATTTTATTTTTTATGATGTTCAATGTAACATTTATCCATCTTTTTTGGAGAAACTGCAAACTGGAAAGATTCATTCAGGCCATTATAACCATTTAAAGGGATAGTCCACTCAAACCTGACAATTCTGTCATCATTTACTCTTCCTCATGTCATTCAAAACCTTTATGTATTTCTTCCATGGAACACAAAAGAAGGTATTTTGAAGAATGTGGGTAACTAAACCATTTTGTTTATCATTGACTTCCCAAATCAAAACACTGAGACATTTCTCAAAATACACTACGTTCAAAAGTTTGGGATCGGTAAGATTTTTAATGTTTTTAAAAGAAGTTTCGTCTGCTCACCAAGGCTGCATTTATTTAATTAAAAATACAGTAAAAACAGTAATATTGTGAAATATTATTACAATTTAAAATAACTGTTTTCTATTTGAATATATTTTACAAAGTAATTTATTCCTGCGATGGCAAAGCTGAATTTTCAGCATCATTACTCCAGTCTTCAGTGTCACATGATCTTTCAGAAATCATTCTAATATGCCGATTTGCTGCTCAAGAAACATTTCTTATTATCAATGTTGAAAACAGTTGTGTACTTTTTTTTTCAGGATTCCTTGATGAATAGAAAGTTAAAAAGAACAGCATTTATATGAAATACAAAGCTTTTGTAACATTATACACTACCGTTCAAAAGTTTGGGGTCAGTAAGAATTTTTTTTATTTTTTATTTTTTTTTAAAGAAATTAATACTTTTATTCAGCAAGGATGCATTAAATCGATCAAAAGTGACAGTAAAGACATTTATAATGTTACAACAGATTATATTTCAAATAAACACTGTTCTTTTGAACTTTCTATTCTATTCATCAAAGAATCCTGAAAAAAAATATTGTACACAAATATTTTGTACAATTGTACACATTAAATGTTTCTTGAGCAGCAAATCAGCATATTAGAATGATTTCTGAAGGATCATGTGACACTGAAGACTGGAGTAATGATGCTGAAAATTCAGCTTTGCCAACACAAGAATAAATTACATTTTAAATTAAAGCTGCAATCAGCGATGAAAGGGCCCTCACACCTGTGTCACCACCACCCAGTGGCTTTAGGGAAACAGCACGGTGGGCAATATGCATTTAGTATATATAGGAGGACAACGTCAGTCATTTGTATTTGCCACACTTCCTGCTACCAGCTGGTGGCGATATGACTATAACTAAATTTTGGCATGTAGATGTCTTCAGGCCAGGGCACTTCTCAAACATGTGAAGTTTGAGGCAGACTGGACATTGTATGCTCAAGTTACAACAACTTCCTGTTTCATGATGATAATAGCATGCTTTAACACACAGCTAAGTGTTGCTAGCATGTTTTAGAATTTTTTCTAGCATGTTTAGCACTCAATTGCATATTTTAGTAAGTTGCTAGTAGTGCATCACAGTGTTAAACACATCACTTCCTGTTGCCAGTGGGTGGCGCTATTACTATAACTGAATATTGTCATGTAGATGTGTTCAGGGCAGGACTCTTCTCAAACATGTGAAGTTTGGGGCAGATCGGACATTGTATGCCTGAGTTACAACAGCTTCCTCTTTCATGGCGAAACATCAGACTTTGTCAGTCCGCCACGGACACGCCCTTCAGCCAAAACTCAAGATCTTCGCAATTTAACGTTGCTAAGGCCTTAAGATTAGACTGACCAAATATGATGTTGACCTGATTAAATCTCTATGAGGAGTTAATCACAGTGTTAAACATGTCATTTCCTGTTGCCCGCAGGTGGCGCTATGACTGTAACTGAATATTGCCATGTCAATGTCTTCAGGCCAGGACTCTAATAAAACATGTGAAGTTTGGGGCTGATCGGACATTGTATACCCGAGTTACATCAACTTCCTGTTTCATGGCGAAACATCAAAATTTGTCAGTCCGCCACAGACACGCCCTTCAGTGAAAACTCAAGATCTTCGCAATTTAACGTTGCAAAGGCCTTAAGATTAGACTGACCAAATATGATGTTGATCTGATTAAAGCTCTAGGAGGAGTTCGTTAAAGTACAACGTCTGGAAATGGCAAAAAGTGCACAAATTTTGCAGAGAAAACTCAAAATATCTCACTTCCTGTTGGGTTTTCAGATTTTGCACCCACGAACTTTTTTGTAGGTATTGGGCTGTTACATCTGTCTACCGAATTTCATACTTGTACGTGAAACGTAGCGCGAAGGGCGCTTAATTTAAATTTTGTAGGTGGTGCTATCGAGCCATTTTGCCACACCTAATTCTGAAACCCTTATCAGATGTAAATTTTCACTACGTCTGACGCGTGTGCAAAGTTTCATGAGTTTTCGAGCATGTTTAGGCCCTCAAAAATGCGATTCATTTCGGAGAAGAATAATTGACAGAGCAATTACAATAGGGTCCTCACACCATTGGTGCTCGGGCCCTAAATATTTTCAAATAGAAAACAGTTATTTTAAATTGTAATAATATTTCACAGTATTACTGGGTTTTTTTGTTTTGTTTTTTTGTATTTTTAATCAAATAAAAGCCTTGATGAGCATAAAAGACTTCTTTTAAAAACATTAAAAATCTTACTGATCCCAAAATTATGAACGGCAGTGTATCTTCTTTTATGTCCCACAGAAGAAAGAAGTCATACAGGTTTGGAACAACATGAGGGTGAGTAAAAGTTGACGAGTTTTTAAAGTCCACCAGAAATTGATGATCTTCCTGTGTTGACTTACTTACTATTGAAACAGGAAATTTAGCCAGGACCTATTGAAGAGATAGTTCCTTTAAAAAAATTGCTAGTTGGTTGTATTAGATTGATTGTACTAATATTAGAAGGGACATTCTTATTCTGTAGAGCATTTGATTGGACAAAAAAAAAAAAAACTGTAGTGCAGGATGCATCATGAATATTTCTGTTGTTTTTCCTTCTGGTTTGAAAATAAAACTGAATTAGATTTTGTTTGAAAAAACGTTTGTTTTTTTTGAAGCCTTATCCTAATTTTACAGATCATACAATGTGTAGGTGATGTACATATTTCTGTACTCATGGTTTTTGTTTTCTGTAGGTAGAGAAGCCATATATGTGCTCCACCGTTCCAGTCTCAGCATACCGAGGAACAATTGTTCTTCACCCCAAAGTTTTCTCTCAATAGTGTGGCATTGGACTCTAAATATGACTGAGTCTTTCATTGTTAACATCTCTGTGGATTGGTACAGCATAATGGAAAGCAAACACATGGATCTGTTCCTCATCCCCACGGTTCTGCTAACCTCTGTCACAATGCTGGTCAACCCCGTTCTGTCCCTCTGCATACTGTGCTTTCCTTCGCTACGTCAAGAGACCCGCTACCTGCTCCTTGCGAACACACTCTTCGCTGACATGCTTTTCCTCACCATAAACCTTGCGATGGTCTCCTGCAACTCTGTGGGCCTGAAAATGCCCCACTCGCTGTGTGAGTTTATGATGGTGAGCATGGTGATGACGTACAGCTGCTCTGTGCTCACCGTCACATTGATGGTCGTCGACACGTATGTGGCTGTACGTTGGCCTTTACGTTACAAAGATATTCTCCCACCATCTCGGGCCAAGAAGATAATCATGAGCCTTTGGGTGATAGCCGCAGTGTGTCCAGTCTCTTTGCTAGTGATGTTTGAGGTGGTGATGGGCAGGAACCAGCAGAGCCGTCCATTGTGTTTGGTGTTAATTGCGCTGCACTCGTTGGAACAGGAAATGAAGGTTGGCGTTCATTTGTACTTCATCATTGCCGTCAGCCTCTGCACTGCTCTCATCGTGTACTGTTACACACATCTCTACATCATCACTAAGACTTCTGGGATATGGCGTAGTCGGTATTCCCGGGCGCGTATGACCCTTTTGGCACACACTCTGTTGCTCATGATGTATTTTGTACCTGCGTTGGTCTTTGCTGTCGAGCTGGCTCTTTTAAAGCAAGAAACCAAGGATGATTTGGGAGTGTGGATTGACTTGGTGAATATGTGCGTACTGATGTTGTTGCCACGCTGTTGCACTCCTTACCTGTACATATTGCGCTATCACGAGATTTACGAGACTGTCCAGCAGGTGTTGTGGAAGAAGAGACATCAGAGTCAGAGGAGTGCAGCCTAGAAGAGTGGACTTGAAGCTACCCTGCAAAATAACTGTATCTGGTCCCTCTGTTTTTGGAGGATTCATGTGCAGAAGAGTGAATTTAATTCACTTGTGAGCAAGAAGGAAATCTCAAAAGAAATATTTTAATATTTAGTACTAATAATCTATTAAAGCATTTTAACTGTTAACATGAAAGTATATTACATATATTTAAGTCTTTTTTATATTTTCATTTTTAAACTAACGATTGAATGGTATGTGCAATATTATGTGTATGTGTAATATTTCTAAATTATTTGAAACAAATCTATTTTGCATAAAGAAAATGAAGCCTGTTTTATAACAGTAACATATTTGTCAGTATGACATTTTCATAACATTACATTCAATTTCCCCAAATTCTCATTGTCATCGTGTGGGAAAAAATCTCAATGTCATTATGAAGATCGTCCTGTATATCCACACAGGATAATCTTCATAATAACAATAAGATTATTTTTTTGCATTTCCTTCTCATACATGTAAAAATTAATGATTTTAAAACAGGCTTAAAGGGATAGTTCACCCAAAAATGAAAATTATCCCACGATTTACTCACCCTCAAGCCATCCTAGGTGTATCTTCTTTCAGACGAACACAATCGGAGATATATTTAAAAATATCCTTAGTCCTCCAAGGTTTATAATGGTTGTGAATGGGGGGCCGTGTTTTGAAGCCAAAAATAATGCATCCATCCATAAAAAAAGTAATCCATATGACTCCAAGGGGTTAATAAAGGTCTTCTGAAGCAAAGCAATGCTTTTTTGTAAGAAAAATATCCATATTTAAAACCTTATAAATTCAAATAACTAGCTTCCGGCAGATGACCGTATGCAGAATGCGCAAGTCGATTTGCGACGGAAGAGTATCCTTTGACCTGACGCACAACGTAATGGCGAACACGGAGGCGCAGAGGATAGAGCAAAACAAATCACCGGTCATGGATTATAAGTCTAAAACGATCATTTTTAAAGAGAAATGTCGGAGGATTTCAATATAAGAGAAGAGGAGCTTAAATTTGTTGTACAGCCCTATTTGTTTGAACCGCGAGAGGCGTTTAAGCTTACGATACTCCTACATCCTGTGTCATACATCGCGTCAGAGGATTACTCATTTGGGCGACTTGTGCATTCTGCGTATGGTCCTCTGCCGGAAGCTAGTTATTTGAAAATTTGTAATTTATAAAGTTTTAAATATGGATATTTTTCTTACAAAAATGCATCACTTTGTTTCAGAAAGCCTTTATTATTAACCCCCTTGTTTTATGGATAGATACGTTATTTTTGGCTTCAAAACGCGGCCCCCCCATTCACAACCATTATAAACCTTGGAAGGACTAAGGATATTTTAAAATATATCTCCGATTGTGTTCGTCTGAAAGAAGATAGTCATATACACCTAGGATGGCTTAAGGGTGAGTAAATCATGAGATAATTTTCATTTTTGGATGAACTATCCCTTTAAAATTCTTAATGCAAAATGTAATTATTTTTTAAAGAACATTTCTTGATATTTTTTTTGTGAGATTCTCCCAGCTATATACTGTATGTTGTTATTCATGACCACAATATTGATTCATACTGATTGATTTTTAAGTGCTGTTTTGTTCTCTTGGCAAGATAAATAAATTTACATTTCATGATTTTTAAATGACTGTGTCTTTGTCTAATTTCCTGTAAGCATTCAATGTTTAACCCGTGTGGCACTTAGTCTTCTAAGTTAAACAATCAATCAGTCCAAAAATAACAGCGTAAATGTTACGCAATAGTTCTGATTCTCGGAAGACATATCAATATTTATGCCTTGGTGCAAAATCCCAGAGTGTCATTCTGATCCATTTAGCTGTGAAGCGATATTTACCTGTTCCTCCATCTCCACGGAAACCATCTACAAGCGTGTCTGTGACAAATCCACATCTGTCCCCTAAATCACTTACCACAGTCTGCGGGAAGAGGAAAGGAGAGACACATTTACCTGTCCTTGCCAAGAGATGAAATTTCTGATGGAGGGAAAGTCTGAGCTTTTCTACCTAGCTGCAGAAGACCTTTTTTTATCTCTGCTTTGTTCATTTGGCAATTGGTACAACAAGTCTGGTCGAGCTGAGATTCACAGACGTTCCTCTAATTTTTCGAACTCCTCTGAAAGCCCAGCGGAGATGTTTGCGCACGAGTGGCATGGATTCATCCCTCCCTGCTACATGAAAGTGCTTCAGATGTGCCCCATTTTGGCCTTCCTGGCCATTTTGCTGACCACTCCGGTTCTTCTAGTACGTATCATGTCCCGCGTTGATCTGCGGCAGCAGACGCGATACCTCCTCCTGGCCAATCTTCTCTTCAGCGACCTACTCTTTGTTTGCATGAATATCCTGAGCGCCTGCATCAATTTAGCTGGTGTGTTGATGACAGAGTGGCCGTGTGCCGTGCTGCTCTTCCTATCTGCGGTCCTATACAGTTCTGGCGTACTAAGTATTACAGCAATGGTGCTGGATACCTGCTTTGCCGTGTTATCACCTCTTCGTTACCTGGCAGTGTGGCCTGTGTCGCGAACCTACGGAGCGGTCGCTGCCATTTGGGTCGTCTCAGTCTTTTTCCCTGCGGCAGCTGTTGGCATGTTTTTGTGGTACCATAGTACGGGCCCTTGTGCCCTCCACATCTGCTCCCTGCCTTTGCTCATGGTTTTGACTGTAAGCCACTTTCGCCCACTCCATGTCTCCATGCTGCTGACGGTCACCAGTATTCTTTTCATCCTCCTCCTGGTGTTGTCTGGTTACCTCATCCTCTACTTTTATACGCGTAGTTCGGGCGTGTGG
>CM077451.1:32145745-32273245 GCA_039654765.1 Mylopharyngodon piceus
TATAAATGTATGTATAGTATTTTTCTATACTACTGTAATATTTACGAGTTAGATTTGGTACATTATTGTGATCAAAACGACATTGTACTTCAACAAAAAAACTTTACAGCTCCCTTTATCAGTCCATTCAAATGTTTAAAATACACAATATGGTGCGACAAACCAAAAATAAATAAATAAATAAACCAGCGTGCAAAATGTGCGATGAAGGCGCTTCGTTCGTTGATTGTCTCTTTAAGATGACGCAGAAGTGCGTTCCAAAAAAATAGTTTTTTTGACCCCTACACCCTTCATCCCTTCGAAGCTCTCACTCCGGAGGGTAAACCCTTTGAAGGGATTAGGGCATAGGGATGAGCCCTTCCGAATGGAACGCAGGGTTAGTCAGACGTGCGCTTCCTATAGAGGGTATGCACGTGATGTCACCGTCGACCGCTATGACTGCGGTTACGCCCACTGAGTGGCAAAAGACTGAGTGGCAGCATTGGTTTTCAGCGTGAATGCCGCGAAAAAACACACAAAACGCATCCAAAATGCGAAAGAGCTTTGCGATTGACTGTACAAATAGCTTTGACACAAAATCTGAGGTATATTTTTACAGACTGCCAAAAGCTACAGAAAAAAGAAACAAATGCATCACTGCAATTCACAGACACAACTGGACTCCAGGCAGAGAAACATGGATTTGCAGTTATCATTTTGTGTCGAAACGATGGATTGGGGTAAAATCATACCCTATATATTGTATTGTTATATATTGTGTTCAACTCATCAATTAAATACTTACCATCTTATATTCTGCATAATTGGGTGTTTTTAAATAAACACTGACAAAAACTATACAAGTTCTAGGGCTGAATGAAATGACGATATGTGATCACTCCGATTTAGTCCTATATAAATAGGCCTACATATAAATGTCAGGAACATATAAATGTCAGGAAACACGATTCCTGGCTGCATGTCAATATCCATGGATTAGGTTTCTTTGACATGTTATAAGGAACACTTTCGAGCCCAACCTTTAGTGTAATTGTTTGTTTTACTCGCGTTTTCGCAGTTTCCCCTATTAAATCCAGTCATGCAGCAGGTTTTTTTGCCACTCAGTCCAGCTGAGGGAGCGTGTTCTGGCGGGAAAGTGACGTCAATGCATACCCTCTATAGAGACGTGCACTTAGGACTGCGCAAGCGCATTAGCTTGATCCAGTCTGAAAAATACAGTTTGTTTTTTTTGTCATGATTCGAGCGTTTAGAAACAAAATTTATGTGACAGTTGTTGTCAGATTTCATTGGTGATTTCAAATATGAAATTTAATCGAAAGCTTGGCAAACAGCTTTGGAGAATTTGATGTTTCCCCATTCAAAGAGATAGGAGCTGCACTTGCATGCCCGAGAGGCTTTTCAAAAATGGCCGCCGAGTGAAATGACTTGTCTTAAAGGGACTTTAGTTATAACAAACACATCTTAACCAGGTCTTTGGATTATACCACTATAAGTGGTATTACTAATCTCAAAAATGTGGACCTCAGTTGGACTGAATACCACTTAAAGTGTTAGTTCACCCAAAAATGAAAATTCTGTCATTAATTACTCACCCTCATGTCGCTCCACACCCGTAAGACCTTTGTTCATCTTCGGAACACTAATTAAGATATTTTTGATGAAATCTGTGAGCTGTCTGGCCTCCGATCGACTGCAACACAATTACCACTTATAAGGCCCAGAAAGGTAGTAAAGACATCATTAAAATAGTCCATGTGACTACAGTGGTTCAACCTTAATGTTATGAAGCGACGAGAATACTTTTTGTGCGCAAAAAAATAAACAAAAATAATGACTTAATTCAACAATTTCTTCTCTTCCCTGTCAGTCTCCTACACTGTTTACATTATATAGACAGTGCAACGCTTCCAGGTTCTACATCAGCTGCGTAGGAGAGTGATGGAAGAGAAGAAATTCTTGAATAAAGTCATTATTTTTGTTTGATGCGCACAAAAAGTATTATTGTCACTTCATAACATTAAGGTTGAACCTCTGTAATCACATGGACTATTTTAACGATGTCTTTACTACCTTTCTGGGCCTTGAAAGTGGTAATTATGTTCCAGTCTATCAGAGGCCAGATAGCTCACAGATTTCATCTGAAATATCTTAATTTGTGTTCCGAAGATGAACAAAGGTCTTACGGGTTTGGAACGACATGAGGGTGAGTAATTAATGACAGAATTAGAATTTTTGGGTAAACTAACCCTTTAAAGTGTTTGTTGATTGTAACTGCTTTTCCTCCACAGGTGTTGATGTTTGCTGATCATTTCCCTGCAGGCATTGATAGTGATTGTTAGTTGGTGAAGGGCTCCTGGCAGATACAGTCATGGTGCTCATTTTGGGTCGCCGTCTGAATCATGAGAACTCTGGAGGCGTGCCTGAACCGGCAGTGATCAAGCGTAAAGTCTTTGAGATGGAGTCTAAGACCCTGAGCGAGGTGTTCAACTTCTCTTCTGGTTCCTCTCACTCTGAGAGCGTCCTCCAGGTCTTCAATGAGTTCCGCGACAGCCGGCTCTTCACGGACGTGATCATCAGTGTCCAGGGGCGTGAGTTTCCCTGTCACCGTGCCGTGCTGTCGGCCTGCAGCAGCTACTTCCGTGCCATGTTCTGCAACGACCACCGGGAGAGCCGCGAGATGCTGGTGGAGATCAACGGCATCCAGGCGGACGCTATGGACACGTTCCTGCAGTACGTTTACACCGGCCATGCCCTCATCACCACACAAAACGTCCAGTTCGTCTTTGAGACTGCCAGCCTCTTTCAGATCGCCACTCTGCGGGATGCTTGCGCAAAATTCCTGGAGGAGCAGCTGGACCCCTGCAACTGCCTCGGCATCCAGCGCTTCGCAGATGCCCACTCTCTCAAACAGCTGGCCAGTCGTTGCCGTTCTTTCGCCTTGCTGAATTTTCCAGAGGTGGCTCAGCATGAGGAGTTTCTAGACCTCCACAAGGACGAGCTGGAGGAATACTTGGCCAGCGATGAACTGTCCATTGGCAGGGAGGAGGTGGTGTTTGAGGCGGTGATGCATTGGGTCTACCACAGCATAGAGTATCGCAGGCCCATGCTGAAAGATCTGCTGCAACATGTCCGACTGCCTCTGCTGCACCCAAACTATTTTGTACAGACGGTGAGTGGCACATGCAAATTCATCTGGACAGGTGGAGAAGCTTTTTTTTAGTTCAACAAATCCAAAAATGCTCTATAGAATGTGACAGTGATGATGTATTTTTGTAGGCCAACCTGGAAGCTAGCATCACCCTGGTTCTCTAGAGAAAAACCCAACAGAAGTTTTTTTGTCCCTGACCTCTGTAGTCCCATTTAGATACTATTTAGAAACTGCCTTTTTCAAGACAAGTAAAAAGGTTTTAAAAAGTCACAAGAGGGTATTACTAATGTATTTGAAGTTACAGAATAAAAGTAGTGCTGTCAAAATTAGAGCATTAACGCACGCGATGAATTTTTTTAGTTTAACGCGTTATTTAATAAATGTTTAACGCAGCATTTGATTTTTCCGTCATAATTTGGCTAGCGTTACATTATATGATCACGCTCTTATTCACGCAAATGCTTTTAAACCATTCAAGCGCCACAAGACAAACGAGAACGCGCTGTCTGTGAATGTCGTGTCTGTGTGACACACACACACACACACAAACAACTCATGTACACAGAAAGATGCGCGTCAGTATCAAGTTCTCTTTCACGCTTGAACAAACAATAACACACAGAATTATGCCAAAATGCTTGTTTTGTCGAGTATCCTCATAAAAGCAGTCGTAAATGAGTTAAATAACGTCTTAAACGAACTTAAAGAGTTGTGAGAAAATGAGATATGCATCAGATCCGCGTCCTGTTCGGCAGCGACAGCTCTTAAAATCACAGAAGCCTAATAAACCAGTTGCTGTGATGTCTGTCATTAATTTTAATGAAAGAACAAAGAAAATCTTGTAGCTTTAATAAGGATTAATCTATATTTAATTTATAATTTATGCAGTGAAGACTGTATTTGATAACTTTATTCAATTTATGTATATGTATAAGACCACAGGTAAATATGACATTTATTATAATGGGTAATTATGTGAAAATTGTTTTAAGTTCACTTAAATTAAAAGATATTAAAAGAAGTTATTTTTTTAAAGCCTAATAAATGTTGAAATTGATAGCTTTCAGTTATACTGTAATTTTGAATGTCTATAATTAACATCAGTACCAGTATTAGTATCAGTGATACTTGTCTTCATTCATAAAAAGATGCCATTAAACAAATATTTAAAATATACTGTCTTTAAGTTGTTTCTACATTAATTTGGAGAGTAACTGTGAAATTGTTACAAACTCCAGTGTTTTTAATCGCGATTAATTACAGAAAAAAATGAGCGATTAATTAGTTTTTGTGTGTTTTTTTTTTTAATCACTTGACAGCACTAAATAAAACGTGAAAATATACTGAGCTTGTGTTAACCACAGACCTTATTTCAGGCACCATTGACTTCAGGACGATTTTGGTTTTGGCCTACAAAAATATATCATCCCTGCAGCCCTCTATAGTGATCAAGCTTCATAAAATCAGCCTTGATTTGTTTCTTAATGTATGGAACAATAGTATGGTCCTAAATTATGAAATTAGATAAAGCAAGTACTTGAGATTTGGCTATTTGCAGTGTTTTGCTCCAACTGATGTTCAAACACACCTGAACCAGCTAATCAAGATCCTTGGGTTCACTTGAAAACTATTGGCAGGTGTGTTGAAGTAGTCAAGTCAACCTCTTTCTTTATTATAATACAACAAGATTATTTAAACAAGATAGCTGGACTTAACAGGAAGGCAGATATGAGGGAGCAGGTTTGAGGTCAAGCAATAAGATTGTGATGATTTCTCTGCTGTAGGTGGAAGGTGATAAACTGATCCAGAATGCTCCAGAATGTTACCAGCTGCTGCATGAAGCACGTCGCTACCACGTACTTGGAAATGAGATGATGTCACCACGTACAAGACCACGCAGGTACGATCTAGTTGTCGATGAGATGATTTGCTCTCAAAAAAAAAAAATCACATTGTCTGCATTGCTCATGAAATAGTTTTTCTTCCTGTGAAGGACTAAAATTGCATGCATTTCACAGAGAAAATGAAACCACTGGACTGTGCTGAACATTTGAGGATGAGACATAGACATTATTATGATGTCCTTGAATACTGCATTCAACAATGAACTCAATGACGTTATTAAATAAAAATGCAGTTATGTTGACTCATTAGAGTTCATGCTTTACTGGAAAATGCAGTACATCTGAAAAAGTGAACTGGAAGGACATGGTTCTGTTTGAAATCTGAAGTTATTATGAATTTTGACTGTTTAGTCATTCATTTTCTTTATCAGTATCGCTTATACTGAGGGTTAGGAATGTTAACAAACCCCTAAAACCCAAAGTATACTGACACACTTTTTAGCTTGACTGAAACAACAGCCTGGGCCAGTTTTGCAACTAATCAGTAAAAAATTGATTGGACTAGAAAAGTCCCATTGACTTGCATTGCAGGAGGGATGACATATCTAGGGACCAGAATATCAACTACCACACTAACACCCACTCAAAACACTTTAGCAACTGCATAACAACATCTTGGCATTGTATCTGTGACTTTTGCACGGGCAGGCACCGCTCACGTTTTCTTCAGAACAACAGATGTAATCCGTTTCTGCACACTCACTCGATTCATAGAGATGAGGTCATTAGGTACTTTTGTTTAGAGAAAGTATCCATTTAAAAGAGGGCTCAGAATTAGAAAACATGTCTTTTTTTAGTGGTAGTATTTATTTAGGGAAATATCCATGTTTTGAGGAAGTATCTGTATTTTTAGGTTACTATCTTTATAGGAGTCAGATGTGGGGAGGCGTAATCTGTACTTGAAGGCAGTATCTTAATATGGAGTTTCTGTATTTAGATTCAGTATCCTAATATGGGGTCTGTATTTAGAAGTCATATCTGTGTTCTGGAGGTGTTATCTGTGTTTGGAGTTAGTATCTTGTATTTGGGGGCTCAAAATGTACAAGCTTGTCTTCAGACTTTCTACTCTGCCATATAACCTCTGTGTCTTTATTGAAAGTCATACTTCAGAATGATTTAGTGATTTAAAAATGCACACATTCAGCCCAGAGAAACCACAAATGCACAAACATTCACTGTACAGGACTTACTCAGTTATTCAGTATATTTCAGACGGCTGTTTGTGTGTTTGGTTGGGGGTTTTGGTTTGTTCAGGTCAGATTTCTCAAATATAACATTTAAATATATATGTATAAATATATACACTTTTAACATAAATGATAAATCACATGTAAGAGGACCATATGCCATGTGGCTAGATGAAGTGTCTAGGAAGAGTATTATTTTTTCAATGAATCATTGCAGAAACTCATTTTACCTTAGCAGGAATGAAGCTTAACCGCTTCCTGATGTTGTCATCTCTTTATTTCTCTACTTCAAAGTCCATGCTTATCTTATGATGTTGTTTCTCCCTGTCTGCAGGTCCACTGGCTTCTCTGAAGTCATTGTGGTGGTGGGAGGCTGTGAGCGAGTGGGGGGGTTCAATCTGCCATACACAGAATGTTACGACCCCATGACGGGAGAGTGGACATCTCTTGCTAAACACCCCGAGTACACTAAGTCTGAGTATGCAGTGTGTGCCCTCCGCAATGACATTCTGGTGTCAGGTGAGAACCACTTATTTCTGCCCAACAAATGATAAATAGTAAAATATTGTTTTTGGGTAGCCCCATCCAAGGTAAAAACTCAATGGTCCAAAGCCCTCATCATAGCTGTATATGAAACACCCTTTATGTTCTAAATGTTTGTGATTTTAGGGCATGTTGATACTTGCTGTACTTTTAGTACTGGTCTGTCCTGTACTTGTTCACAGTGACTGATCAGCAAGAGGCTAGTTCTGCGGAACCCAAACATACTCGCGCACACACACACTCTTTTGAGCTGTGTTGTTGGCACAGGCATGTGAAACTTCCTATAAAAGTAGATTTACCCAGATTTGTTAGAGAAGAGTCTTGATGTCTGCTTGGAACATAGTTTACCCAAAAATGAATATAATCCTATAATTTACTCACCCTAAAGTCATCCTAGGTGTATATGATTTTCTTCTTTTAGCCGAACACAATCTGAGTTATATTAAAGTCCCCCTGAAATCAAAATTGTAAGTTTTTTAGGTTTTAGTATGAATATGTTAGCCTTAAGGTTATGAATAAGCTGGTGTGTTCCAAAACAATGACACAATTCGCATTTAGGAGATATAAGCATTCAAAACTTACAGTCTCTCACTTCCACTAAAATGGATCACGGATTTTCATGACATCACGTCGCACTTCAGCTTCTCGTCAGATCTTCTGTCCAATCAAATAATCTCTAGAATCTGAAGTCCCGCCCCCTCCTACACTATAAACAGACGCTGAAGCTGCAGCTGAAATCAGTCAGTTGTTCACACATTTACTAGTTTCTACATGGAGTATGGCACATAGTGCACTATATAGAGAATAGTGAACGATTCAGACAGTGTAAATATGCTTTCCATCGATGCGAATTAAATCCATTTTCGCATTAGTGTCACGTGAACCGCCGCAGCGCGAGCACAGTCTCCTTTGGTCCAGAGACACGAGAGCACAGAGTGGATCATATCCACGGACCGCGAGTCAGCTCAGACCACAAAAGGTAACGGACCCATTCGAATTCTGCACAGAATGCTGTATTTTAAAGTGATATAGAGGACATTAGGAGGAGAAACGGTTAGAGATTAGAAGGAAACTGAGGTTTTACTGAGTTTAACGGCTCTGGCCGAGCTGTGGTATAAACGAAACGCTATTAGCTATTTTAAAAAAGGGGCGGAGCTGTTCGATATGTCCCGCCCTGTCTTCCTGTTTCAGTTGAAATTATGTCAACATATAACATAAATATCATAATAACATAAATATCCATATTTAAAACTTTATGAAATATAATCACTGGCTTCCGGCAACGGCCATAAGTGGTGTTCACGAGAGAGTCGAGTTCCAGTGGAATTGTGACCTCTGACCCAATGTATGATCTTATATCGAAATCCTTCAACATTTTTCTTTAAAACTTCTAATTCGTGATCAGCGTTTTGTTTTGCTCTGTCCTCTGCGCTTCTGCGTTCGTCAGTTCTCACCTAAGCTTGTGCTACGCCTACTTTAAACCACTCAGAATACCTTAATATTATCATAGCAACACCCTGGCAACCATACACACCATCCTGACTGGCATCATCCTGGCATGAGCAAGTACTAGTCACATTCCCAGACATTTCCAGAAAATGAGCTTTTAAGAATCATGCCATTAAGTAACCATAGCAACTCCTTAACAACCACATAGTTACAATGTTTTAAACTACTTTAGTAACTCCATAGCAACACCCTTTCAACCATACACACTATCCTGGCGTTGTGGCAGAACCTTGTGCGTTAGCAAGCATCACTCACATGTTCTTCAGACAATGTAAACCTCTGCTTTTAAATACACTGTTCAGTTGAGCTTCATTTAAGCAATTTCTGTTATTGTGTGGATGGGTTGGACAAATTAGTCCAGGGCTTTCTGTGGTGAGTTAAGGGCTTTTAGCAAATGCCTTGTTTGTGAGGACATTTCTGGAACAGCTGTTTATGATTTGAGGAACATCGGAAACAACAGCTCCCTCTTTGACCAGCTAGTGTCAAGGGCTGTTCTCACTGGCAAACTCTAGCGTTCTATTTGCCGAAAGCTTGGGACATTTTAAACTCTAACTGGCCAAAGCAAGCGGCATCTTGAGGGAGTATTTGTGCCAAGAGTTTCAGAATAGTTCCAGGAACGATCTGCAGTGTTTGGCTGCAGATGTGGGAGAATTTATTGTGTCACGTCATCCAGGGCCCGTCTATGTATACAGGTCATGCACTCAAGGAGTTTCTATAACTGTGATGTTTTTATGCATTTGAACTTGATCTAAACTCTTTAAGTTTGTATGTGTTTTTGTTTGCACAAGCTAGATATCATAACGAGGAACTCTGAATTGTATAATTCTTATTCTTCTCCTTCTAGAGCCATTGTTTAGCGCTTTAAAAACATAAAGTAGCAAGGAGTTGTTTGACTGATTTCCATGAATAGAGCTGTGTTTTTGCGCTCGTGTTCTCACGTGTCAGGTTTGCCCTTCTCTCTCTCTCTCTCTCACAGACACACACAGGCACACACACGCTTCTTATTGCTGTTCTCGTGTGCACGTGCAGTTGGCCGGCCTCCAGCATTAGGTTCAGAGGCCCCTTACTAAATCTGTCCCTTTCTGTCCCCTTCTTTCTGTCAGAAGTCACATCCTACAGGCTTGGTGGTTCAGCTGTCTTTAATACATTACTTTTGGATTTTCTACAAGAATAACAAAAATATCAACTCTAGAGTGTAAGATCACAGCCTGCTAGATCAGCTATTCACAAATTATTCTTAGGGGACACCTTTTTTACATGCTTCATAAGCTTAAAAACACTTTATTTAGTCCCCGTTTACACTAGTGCCTTTTCGTTTTAACACATTTTTAAAATGAAAACGATCTCTGTCTACACTACACAACTGAAAATGCATGTCATATGACCGTTCATGCACACTGGGCTTGCATGTACAAGTGTAAACAGTTGCCTCTTGCACATGTAGGTAGCTGCAGTATTAAAAAAATGCAGAGTTGAACTGTACAATGGCTGCTAAAAATGACAACAAAGCCAGCAAAGATTGCAGTTCAGTCTCCATATTATTGTTCAAGGATACGCAGAGCGAACGTGGGCAGCCACGCCATCATTTTCAAAAGTCTCCGTTTTGTTCCGTCTACACTGAAACGCAACTCCGGCGTTTTCAAACTGAAAAAGGCTCTGCAGCGTTTTCAAAAGTCTCAGTTTTTGAGGGTCAAAAATGCCAGAGTAATGTGAACGACAGGCATAACCGTAGCAAAAGTTATGCGTTTTAAAACGAAAACGCACTAGTGTAAACGGGGCCTTGTACACCTATCCACACTTTTTTTTTAAAGGGATAGTTCATCCAAAAATGAAAATTCTGTCATTAATTTCTCACCCTCATGTCGTTCCAAACCCGTAAGACTTTCGTTCATCTTCGGAACACAAATTACGATTTTTTTCATGAAATCTGAGAGCTTTCTGTCCCTCCATAGACAGCTAAACTGACACTTTGATGCTTCAAAAAGTTCATAAAGAGATCGTAAAACTAAAACATATGAATTGAGTGGTTTAGTCCAAATTTTCTGAAGAGACTCGATCTCTTTATATGATGAACAGATTTAATTTAGGTTTTTATTCACATATAAACATTGATCAGCGAACATACACAGAAGCTAAACCAAACCTGAATGACGCGCGAGAACGAACCTCTTGCGGAAGCTCAAACTTGCTGCGTAACACAAGAATGAACCTTATTGGTTCTCACACGCGTCAAGCAAGCACAACTTGTTTACCACAACTGATGTTTAAGTTGATGAATGTTTATATGTAAATAATATAAGCCTAAATTCAATCTGTTCATCATATAAAGCAGAGTTGTCAAAAGTACCGACTTCGGTACCAATCGGCACTGAAATTTAAAAAAAACGTGGCGCTGTTGAGTGGATTCGTAAACACCTCTGATTGGCCATTGTGTTCACGCACTCATCGGATATGTCTGAGATTGGCTACAATGATCAACACACAGGAGCATTTGAAAGCACACGGAGGTGTTTGAATTTGAAAGCGGGAGCGTTGTACAAACAGTGAAGAGCATCAGTGATGACTATTTACAACGTTTTTGACGCTTTGATCATTGTAGCCAATCACAGACATATCCGATGAGCGCATCAACACAATGGCCAATCAGAGGTGTTTACGAATCCGCTCAACAGCACTACATTTTTAAAATTTCAGTACCAACTTGTTGTCGAAGTCAGTACTTTTGACAACTCTAATATAAAGCAATCGAGTCTCTTCAGAAATTTTGGACTAAACGCTCAATTCAAATGGATTAGTTTTACGAACATTTTGAAGCGTCAAAGTGTCAGTTGCGTAGCTGTCTATGGAGGGACCGAAAGCTCTCAGATTTCAGCACAAAGATCTTCATTTGTGTTCCGAAGATGAATGAAAGTCTTTGAATGAATGAATGAATGAAAGGGTTTGGAACGACATGAGGGTGAGTAAATGATGACAGTTTTCATTTTTGGTTGAACTAACCCTTTAATATAATCAAGCAGAAGATGAGCAGAAGGTTAGATTTTCAGTTAATAATCTTTTGCTTTCTGCTTATTGCATACAAATAAAATCAAAGCATGTACAAGTACATAAACTTGAAATACACTAAAGTACCCTGCATTTTGGACAGTTTGGACATTATTAACGTATTAAATTACTTGCCAAATAATATTTGATTGGAGCCCTGTATCTGCATTTCTTCAGAAGAGCCTGAAAATGAAAATTGCTGCCATTTTCACCCTCATGTTTTTCCAAACCTGTATGACTTTCTCTCTTCCACAAAACTGCTTTGGACCCCATTGACTTTCATTGTATGGACAATGAAAATATATGTGATGTCTTTTTTTGAAATACCATATTTTGTGTTCCACAGAAGAAAGAAAATCATGCCAGTTTGCAATGGCATAATGATTAGTAAATAAAGATATTCTTTCTCACTATTTGAGAAACCATAAATCATTCTGTCCAAACCTGAACAAGAAGCTTTCTGTTTTACAACTTGAAGTTTTGTATGATATGACACTTCCTGTTCACGGTTGTCCATTTTAGGAGGCTAATGAACAGGGCCGTCACTAAACATAAATCCTATTCAAGCTATTGCATAATACAAAGGTACTTATTATTTACACATGTAAGCAACTCAAATTAAGATTCCTTTTTTCAGGAATTTTAATATCATTAATGCTGTCATCAAGTTCTGTAGAAAAATAAAAATTAACAATGAAATAAATGAAAATGTGCATTTGCACAATTAAAGAGACAAGGAAAAAAGTAAAATAGTGGGGTTTATTTTTTTATTTTTTCATTATTATTTTTTGTATGTGTGTGCATACTTATTGATTATATTGCATATGCCAAGATTAGATACTGGTTCTTGCAAGAAATGTTATGAATGCTGAAAAGAATTGTCATTTTGAGTTGTAATGTATTAAAATTGCCAACCAATTTTTTACACTTATCCAAGCCAAAAATGTGCTTAAATCATTCAGGATTATCCACAATAGATTTGAAGCTACATCCCTTCAGCATATGTCTAGCAATGTCTCTGCTAATGAGTAGCTTTACTGTTCACCTGCAGGCTTTGCATCCGGTTCTGAAAGTGTCTGCTTTAGGCAATCTCTGTGACAACATGTGAAGTGTCAGCAGGAGACAGTCTCCGTCTTAAATGCTGGTTTGTCCGGTCTTCAGTCTGAATGAATGTCACAAAGTCCTGATGGTCTTTGTCAGGGGATATTTGTGAATAGAGAAGAGCAAACTAAAAGGACTGAAGCCAGGCTTTATTATGTTTACTCGGTATTAGAGGACAAAGCAAACACATCCTCTTTAATTAGACAGAGATTTTGGCTCTGCCTTTGTTTACCTGACAGTTGCTCAGCTAGTCCGCTAATGGCGTTTATGAGTACTGTAGTTCTTGCTGTGGTGCTCGTACTTCCTCAAAAACGTTTTTCTATCTCCACTTTTTCCGTCTTTGAGCTTCCCTTTTCTCCCTTTTTTCTGCTTACAGTTAAAAAAGCCAGTTATTTTTAGTATGTTTACTCTTGCTTGCATGTGCGTTCAATAATATGAGCTAAAAAGGCAAAATCTTATGATACCAGTGTTTCCTGCACAGAAAATAGTTGAATGAAGGTGTTACCAAAATGGCAGGCTAGTGCACGAACTTACCTTGAAGGGACTTTGACAGCACTGAGAGGGAGGAAGGGCCTCATGTGCTATTTGAGAACTTCTGACACCTTCATTATCTAAGTCTGTAAACAGAATTAAAGTGGAACGGCCTGCTGCCAGGTGTTTAGCATGTGTGTGGGACAGAAAGACTGTTAGAGCTTGTCTCAGACCTGCTGTTTAGATGTCATAGAATAGAACAGCCACTCCGCAGGTTTAGATAAACATAGATGACAACAAGAAAGGACGTTTAGATCAGAGGGAGCATTTCTGTTTAACAGGAACACAGGTGAAGCACTGTGGTTTGTGTAATTACAGACATGGTGTTGTCTCAAACTGAGAACTGATAACATGTTTGTAGATTTGCAAAAAAGTTAAAATACTTGACAAGCTGCTAGTGGCTGATAATTATACAGTGGCCCCCAAAAGTATTTGGACATTTAAAGGGTTAATTCACCCAAAAATTTACTCATTTACTCACGCTCATGTCATTCCAAACCTGTAAGACTTTTGTTCATCTTCGGAACACATATAAAGATATTTTTAAAGAAATCTGAGAGATTTCTGTTCCTCTGTTTGGTAGCTACACAACTACCACTTTGACGCTTCAAAAAGTTCCTGAAGAGATTGTAAAACGAATACGTATGAATTGAGTGGTTTAGTCCAAATATTCTGAAGAGACATGATTGCTTTGTATGACAAACAGATGGAATTTAGGCTTTTATTCACATTTAAACATTAAACAGCGAACATAAACAGAAGCTCAACCGAACATGCTTGACGCACAAGCACAAACCTCTTTGGTTCTTGCGGAAGCTCAGACGTGCTGTGTAACACACAAGAAATGAACCTCATTGGTTCTCGTACGTCAAGCAAGCATGCTTGAGCTTCCGCTTACCACAACTTAGAGTTGTCAAAAGTACCGACTTCGGTACCTATCGGTACTGAAATTTTAAAAATGTGACGCTTTGAGTGCCGTCGAGCGGATTCGTAAACACCTCTGATTGGCCATTGTGTTCACGCGCTCATCGGATATGTCTGTGATTGGCTTCAATGATCAACACGCAGCAGCGTTTGAAAGCACACGGAAGTGTTTGAATTTGAAAGCGTTTTAAAAGCGCAAGCGGGAGTGTTTGAAAGCAGGCGTCTATCAGCGGACTGGTCCGTGATAGACACCTGCTTTCAAATGCTCCTGTGTGTATCTGTGTAAGCGCCTGATGAAGAGCGTCATTGATGACTATTTACTACGTTTTTACAGCGTTGATCATTGAAGCCAATCACAGACATATCCGATGAGCCGTGAACACAGTGGCCAATCAGAGTTGTTTACGAATCCACTCAACAGTGCTCAATGCGTCACATTTTTAAAAATTTCTATAAAATGTTATGAATTTTATTTATGACAACTTTACCACAACTGATGTTTGAGTTGATTAATGTATATATGTGAATAAAAGCCTAAATTGAATCTGTTCATCATATAAAGCGATCGTGACTATTCAGAAAATTCAGACTAAATCGCTCAATTCATATGGATTAGTTTTACAATCTCTTTAAGAACTTTTTTGAAGCATCAAAGTGGTAGTTATGTAGACTGTCAATGGAGGGACATAAATCTCTCAGATTTCATTAAAAATATCTTTATTTTTGTTCCAAAGATGAATGAAAGTCTTAAAGGTGCAATATGTAAGAATTTTGCAGTAAAATATCCAAAAACCACTAGGTCAGTGTTATATATTTTGTTCACTTGAGTACTTACAATATCCCAAATGTTTCCAACTATTTGTAAATCGTTAGAAAATTGCAATTTTAACCAAGGCTCTGGGACGTGTGAGGAGTCGCCTGTCAATTGCGTCATACCCGCGTTACCCTCAGTTTCTGGTTTTATTTTGTAGAAACCATGGAAACACCAAAGACGCTTTAATATTTACATGTTTTAATAGACATGGGAACAACTGTTTTGATATATTTATAGACAGAAAAACTAATTATTGTTATATAGCTCAACATGTTTAGTCTTATTGTTTAAATCTAATTTTCTTGATTTTTTGCGAGTACCATGCTTTACCATGCCTCAGAGAAAAACACTATTTTGTGAAGTAGCTAACATAGCATAATCAGATGCAGCTTTATTTTTACTAACAGTAATACAGCATTTTCTCCATTATACAATATGTTTTAAAGTTAATTGCATGCCATTTATTAATACAGGCCATCCAGCATTTAATATGATATTCTAAAATTGATCTAACGTTAGCTTACTGCAGTGTGCAACAAATGTCTCACAGCAGCCACCGAGCGAACGCACAGAGTAACGTTATAACATCATTTTCAACACACTCAAATGTATCTAATATGATAAACAGAGCTGCGTTACCTCATACTCATGACCGGAAAAGCGGAAGCGGCGCCGGCGACTGTAGCATAATAAAAGTTCTGCTGCCTGCGGCGTGTGTTACGCAATCGCTCCAGCGGCCTCATTCAGCTCCCACAACACTCGGTCCTGCTCTGCTTCATACTACAGTAACATTAATAATCGCATCCATGAACATGATTTCTGCCCGAGTCCTATCCTGATTATTTTCCACTGGCTGTGAGGTGAAGACCACATGTCCCAAGATTCCGCGCTCAAATTTGGCGTCATCAAGCTACGCCTTTGTTTTGAATAGGCCTCTAGTGGACAGAAAATTTTACATATTGCACCTTTAAGGGTTTGGAACGACATGAGGGTGAGTAATTAATGACAGAATTTCCAATTTTGGGTGAACTAAACCTTTAAAGGAATAGTTCACCCAAAAATGAAAGTTCTCTCATCATTACTCACTCTCATGCCATCCCTGATCTGTATTACTTTCTTTCTTCAGATAAACACAAATGAAGATTTTTAGGAAAGTAATCCATCTCTGTGAGTCCATATAATGGCCTGGAATGGGTGCTGCTCGCCCATTATTATGAAGCTTGCGAGAGAAATGGTGGTCCTCTGTGCTTCCGCGTTACTTCTCGACAGCTCAATTACGTCACAACATCCCTCTCATGAACAATCATATGACATTAGACCAGAAGCAATGCTTTAAAGTTTAAATAAAAGTTAAAAAAAAAAAATAGTATTTTTCTGACACAAACCTATCGTTTTGCTTCAGAAGACACAGTTTTTACCACTGTTTTTTTTCAAGTGTCAAACTGTGGCACACATTCAGTGGCATTATATGGACAAAAAAAAATATCAAATAATCTTTGACAACCAGCAAGTGTCAAAATACTTTGCCTTTTAAGGCACAATATAATTTTTCACCACTACAGGTCACTTATTCAAAACAAAGGATTTCGCGGATTCAGGGGAAGTGTTGTCTTCACGTCTACAGCCGGTTGAAAAGAATCTGATAGGACTTGGGCAGAAATCATATTCGTGGATGAGCTAATGTATTAAAGATTTATTAACATTACTGTAGTATGAAGCAGTGCTAATGAGAGACAAGTGTGATACACGGCTCGAGAGCAGTGGAGCTTTTATTATGGCGCAGACGAGTGCTTCCGCTTCTTCCGGTCATGAGTATATGGGGTAACGCAGCACTGTTTTTTCATATTAGATACATTTGTGTGTTGAAAGTTGTTGTAATGTTACTCTGTGCGTTCGCTTGGGGGCTCCTATGAGACACTTGTTGCACACTGCAGTAAGCTAGATCGATATTAGGTATGGTAAAACATGGTACTCGCGGTAAATCAAGAAAACGAGATTTAAAAAATAAGACTTACTGTGTTGAGCTATATAACAATTAGTTTTCTGTCAATGAATGTATCCAAACAGTTGCTCACCTGTCTATTAAAGCACATAATATATTAAAGCATCTTTGGTGTTTACTTGGTTTCTACAAAATAAAACCGGAAATCGAGGGTAACGCGGATATGATGTCATTGATAGGCGACGCACGGACACGGTCCGGGTCCTGGTTGAAATTGCTAATTTCTCTGGATTTAAACATTCTTGGAAACATTTGGGATAACGTCAGTACACAAGTCAACAAAATGTACATGAGGACGTCTGTTTTTGTAAGGTTTTGTAAGATTTAGCTCACTTTTCAGTACAAATTTGTCCCCAGAATATGGGTAAGTTGGTTTACAAACACACACAGTCTGCTCTTGCTGCTGTTAATGTTGTGGTTGTTATTTACAGGTGGACGCATCAACAGCAGTTACGTGTGGATGTATAACTCTCAGCTCAATGTCTGGATCAGAGTGGCCTCTCTTAATAAGGGACGCTGGAGACACAAAATGACCGTCCTACTGGGGAAGGTGAGAGAGAGAGCGGTGTGCATGTGTGTGAGTGTTTTCATTCCCGGTGTCTGATTTCCTAAATCAGAGAAACGCTTCCTTTAGAGCAGTGTGACAATATGGAGAAAAGTATGTGTGTTGCACTGGTTAAACTTGACACGGCACTTGTATACTGTTGCACTCATGTTGATTTGATTGCTTCTATTCTCATTTGTAAGTTGCTTTGGAAATTAAATGTAAATGTTAAACATCTAATGTAATAAAATATTTGATTTAAATGTTGCTCCCATAATGCTTTAGTTACAGCATCTATTTTAGACATCCCCACCCTTCCTTTGTTTTTCCTTATCATAATTAGCCCTGTATTGAAATTCCTCTGATTTTTTTTCTTCTCTTTCTTCTCCACAATTATCTTCAAATATTGATACACTTAACATTTGCTCCACTTTCAACTCCAGCAAAAGTTTTTGTAGACAATTTCAGCCTTAGATGTGCCATTTAATTAAAATTAACATATAACAATCTCCTATTGCAATATTTGGATATTGTGTTGTGATTGGTCTTTTCTTCTTTATTGAATGGTTAGCACATTTTATCTTATTTAAATCAATTATGCATACAGAAAGAACAATTTCAGTAAAAATCAGTATCTTATTTTCCAGTACAAATAACTAAACATCCTTAAAATTAATTTACCTCAGGTGAATTGCATAAAATATTATAATGATTTTTTTTCTTGCCTCATTGGCAAATTGTTCTTGTTTGTTTTACAACATTTAGTGTTGCATGAAAATGAAAAAAAAAAAAAAAAAGTGTCCAGATGTCACTGAGGGTGTGTTTACACGACAATGACGTAGTAAAAACAGATACGTTTTTCCTTTGCATTTTTCACGTTCAGATGCCAATGTTGTCAAAACAATCTCCGTTCAGCCGAATTCACAAAAATGATTAAAACGCTGTATTATTCATGCCAGGCCAGTAGATGGCGATGTCACTTTGTAAAGAAACACTATGCTCCTATAGACTGAACACATAATACGCATGCGTGTGAAGTCACCGTTTTCACAAATGCGCTTTTTTGTAGTTTACATGGAGACCATAATGGTATTGTTTTCAAAAACTTTGAAACTTTCTGTTTCTGGCCCCCAAAACGCTGTTGTCGTGTAAATGAACAGCCAAAATGCATACAAAGTTTTCCATTTTTAGTTAAAAAAAAAATGGTGTCATGTAAACGGCCCCTTAGGCATTGTAATATCCAGGCTTTCAGTGCTTGTTTAGAACTGGTATTACGATCAGATGTTTACAGCTCTAATCTGATTTTGCTGTTGTAATTTGAGCTGTTGCCATTCGACCAATAATTTTGTAGAGATCAGCTGCCTCAGTATTGTATGTTTTGTTTGTCTTATGCAGAATTGTGTAATTCCTCATTAGAAGAAACCATGGGAATTGTTTGTGTGTGTTTTGATGGTCTTTTGATGCTGTATTAAAAGTATATTTTATTGTGGGTGTTTGTAAATGTTTGAGACATATGCATTTCATTACACATGCAGGGGGTATAACATTCTGCCTGCTTGGATGTAATAGATTTTTTCTGTTTGTACACAGAGAGAGAAACACGCACATAATGCTCTCTTGAGATTTTTTTTTTTTTTTTTCTTGGAAAACAGTTGTAATTCTCACTCTTCCCGTCTTTGTGTGTGTCCGCCCAGTGCCCAACCTCCTCTCTGGTTGTTTACAAGACGTTTGCTTGATTTTCAGGATGTTTGTAGTTCTTTAAAAGGAGGATTTGAAATGACTTTCCATTTTAAAGGAAGCAGTTCACCCCAAAATAGAAATTTTGTTATCATTTACTTGTCCTCATGTGGTTCCAAAGCCGTATGACTTTTAATTCAGTGGAACGCAATTTTAAAGGGCCCCTATTATGCTCATTTACAGGTTCATAATTTTGATTATGGGGTCTAATAGAATACATTTACATCATTCAGTTTTCAGAAAACTCATTTTTCTTATAATTTACAGCATCTCTTTGACACTACTAATGCAACTCAACGATGCCCTGCCCCCTTTTTTACGTATGCCTTGTGCAGGAATATTTAAATGAGGAATATTGTGAAGCGTATGTTCCCAGAAGAAAACTCAATACTACAATCAAGCAGTTTGAGGGAATTCGGAAACAGTGCTTTCTTATATAGAGAATAATAACTCCCTTTGGAATGGACTTAACTTTGCAGACATTTTTCATGCTCAAACAGCAACATTACACACTAAAGAAAGATGAAAATTTAAAAAAGCATAATAGGTCCTCTTTAAAGAATGTACTGTGGGATTGATGCTTTATTTGTTGATTCAAAGCAGCTTTATTGAAATCAACATTGCTACTTCATAAAAAAATAGTCCATATGTGCACTGTATACCAAGTCGTCAGAAGCCATGTCATAACTGTATGAGGAACAACTAAGAAGTATGTTGATTGTCAATGACGTAGAGTTTCGTGCTCCATGAAAAAAGTCATACATGTTCGGAATGACATGAGGGTTAGTAAATTTTGTGAGAATTTATATTTTCAGATGAACTATCCTTTACATGTTTATTTCATTTCATCTACCATTAGTTTTTTTCCCTCTGGTTTTCTTTTAAAGGGATAGCTCACCCAAAAATGAAAATTCTGTCAATTATTCACCCTCACATTGTTCCAAACCTGTATGAATTTCTTTCTTCTGCTGAACACAAAAGAAGATATTTTGAAGAATGTCAGTAACCAAACAGTTGATGGGCCCCATTAACTTCCATAGTATTTTTTTTTTCATACTATGGAAGTCAGTGGGGCCCATCAACTGTTTGGTTATCCATATTCTTCAAAATATCTTCTTTTGTGTTCAGCAGAAGAAAGAAATTCTTACAGGTTTGGAACAACCTGAGGGTGAGTAAATGATGACAGAATTTTAATTTGGGTGAACTATGCCTTTAAGCATTTCATTTTGTGTTATTTGTTTGTGTGTGTATGTTGTTTATGCCCACGTTTGTACAGCAGATGCATTTTTTGGTTCTTGTATGCAGGTGGTGACCCTGCAAAAGAAAGATTCTCTTTCTTCTAATTTCAGAAGAACCTCATCAGTGTTTTGGTGAAATATGATCACCTACACGTACAGGATAACAACTACAATACAACGAATGTGCCTGCTATCTAACATGATTTCATTCCATCAACCTCTGTATCCATCTATCATTCTCTTATCTTGTTTTATGCCTTTCTGTATAAAATGATAAATGAGTCTGTTTTTTTTTTTTTACCATGCAAATTCTTATCCTATTTATTTACCAAGGAAAATTGCAACTGATCTTGACAGTGATCACCATATATTTTCATTCTGTGAAAAAGAGCACATTTTATATTTTGGTATGGATACAGTTGCTTTCGTTTCTATGAATAAGTGTAAGGTTATGGATTTCAGTGTAACGAATGCCATTTCAGTCATTGAGGACAGGGTGTGACAGAGTTTAAATCATCAGAGAGTGTGAATGAGAGAACTTTATTCTCCTAGGTCAAGAGGTCATCTGTTTGTATGTGTGTTTACATTACACATGATCTTAGGCCTTAGGCAACTGCTGTCTGTTTCTCCTCTCTATTGAACAGGTTTCCTGTTGAACAGCTTTAATGTCGGTCAGTGTCATTATGTTGTTATCGTGGCTTCTCCACATTTCCTCTGCGGTGTCAGTTTAAGGATAAAGGTGTTTGTGGAGAGAATATGAAGAGTGTTTGTTTTTGAGCTGCTACAGAGAGTTTTCATATTGTCTGTGAACACCAGTCATGCCCATGAGCTATGGAAATGATAGTGATTGTTTTAGATCTCTGTGTTGAATCAAATAACAAGTAAATAATTGAATACACACACAATATATATATTGTTTGAAGTTTTTATTTTTCATATCTATGTATGTATCCTGCAGGTGTATGCAGTTGGAGGTTATGATGGGCAGTGTTGTCTCAGTAACGTGGAGGTCTATGACTCCTTCTCCAACCGCTGGACTGAGGTGGCCCCTATGAAAGAAGCCGTCTGCTCCCCAGCGGTCACCAGCTGTGCTGGAAAACTCTTCGTCATCGGAGGAGAACCAGATGAAAACAGCTGCTCCAATAAGGTGATTGAGAAACAGCATTAAACAAGCACAGAATATAAAACTAGGCAGAGCTCATCTTAAATAAAAAAAAATTTTCACCTAAAGCACTGATAATACAATTTCAATAATGCCCTTCCAATGAGTGTTCTTGACTAGGTGTGTTAAAGGGTTAGTTCACCCAAAAATGAAAATTCTGTCATTAATTACTCACCCTCATGTCGTTCCACACCCGTAAGACCTTCATTCATCTTCGGAACACAAATTAAGATATTTTTCATAAAATCCGATGGCTCAGTGAGGCCTGCATTGCCAGCAAGACAATTAACACTTTCAATGCCCAGAAAGCAACTAAAAACATATTTAAAACAGTTCATGTGACAACAGTGGTTCAATCTTAATATTATAAAGCGACGAGAATACTTTTTGTGCTCCAAAAAAACAAAATAATGACTTTTCAACAATATCTAGTGATGGCCGATTTCAAAACACTCCTTCGAAGCTTTCAGTGGTTCGGAGCGCCAAAGTCACATGATTTCAGTAAACGAGGCTTCGTTACGTCATAAGCGTTTCGAAATTTCAATAGTTCACGTGACTTTTTGATAGTTTGATATGTGATCCGAACCACTGATTTGATAAAAAAGATTTGTAAAGCTTCGAAGCTTCATGAAGCAGTGTTTTGAAATCGGCCATCACTAGATATTGTTGAAAAGTCATTATTTTGTTTTTTTTTTGGCGCACAAAAAGTATTCTCGTCGCTTTATAATATTAAGGTTGAACCACTGTAGTCACATGAACTGTTTTAAATACGTCTTTAGTAGCTTTCTGGGCGTTGAAAGTGTTAATTATCTTGCTGTCAATGCAGGCCTCACTGGGCCATCAGATTTTATCAAAAATATCTTAATTTGTGTTCTGAAGATGAACGAAGGTCTTACGGGTGTGGAACAACATGAGGGTGAGTAATTAATGACAGAATTTTTTTTTTTTTTTTTTTGTGAACTAACCCTTTAAGGGAAAAAAACAGACATAGATGATGCCTTTTATCAAACAAAAACTCTCTCCTTTCCTCAAACCTGTCATCTGTTACCTGGAATAACCACATGCTCATTCCAACTTGAAAAGATCGGTCATGTCTAAATGATACTATAATTTTTTTTGCTCTTTGACATGATGCCCTTATGAAGCAAAGACCATAACTAGAGCAAAAAAATTTAACCAACCTGTCACGTAGGCCTTAAAGTAGGCTGAACTGGTGGTAAATCTTGTCTCCCAGACTGACTTGCAGAAACATTCACCAAATCAGCCAACAGACCAGCTTGACAAGACAGCTTTGGCTGGTTTTATAGGGTTCCTTTCCAGATAATGCAATTGTAGGATGCATTGCAACTAAATTTTCATCCATGATAGAGAGAAATATTTTCTGATGTTTATTCAATACTGAGAAGTTTCAGTAATCATAGAATGTTTTATTTCACTCAGTATTTGTGTGTGCTGTGTGTTTTACAGCTTCTTAGAATACTGAGCTGTTGTCTTAGCCTTCTTACCATTCAAAAGTTTGGGGTTGCTAAAATTTTATGTTTTTGAAAGAAGTCTCTTATGCTCACCAAGGCTGCTTTTATTTGATAAAAAAATACCGTAAAAACAGTAATGTGTGAAATATTATTACAATTTAAAATAACAAATTTCTATTTGAAAATATTTTAAAATGTACGGAGCCCCGCACATGACATGCGGGGGGGGGGGGTAAATGGTGCGCACGATTTACTGCGGGGGGAGTAAATGGTGCGCGCGATTTACTATTTTGTTCCCTCGATTTGCTAAATCATGCTCACGATTTACTAATTCGTTCCCTCATTTTATAAATCGTGTGGATTTAGCTAATCGAGCGAACGAATTAGTACATCGTGCACACGATTTAGCAAATCGAGGGAACGAAATAATAAATCGTGCCCACGATTTAGCCTACCATTTTTTTCCTGCATGTCATGTGCGGGCCTCTGTAAAAATGTAATTTATTTCTGACAAACTTTCAGCATCATTACGCCAGTCTTCAGTGTCACGTGATCCTTCAGAAATCTTTCTAAAATGCTGATTTGATGCTCAAGAAACATTGTTAATATTATCAATGATGAAAACAGGGTTTTTTCAGGATTTTTTTTATGAATAGAAGGTTCAAAAGAACTGCATTTATTTGAAATAGAAATCTTTTGTCACTTTTTGTTGAAGAAAAGCATTAATTTATTTGAGGAAAAAAGTGCTAACCCCAGACTTTTGGGTATGAGAAGGGAACCTGCTAATCTCACCTTTATCTTGTGCCTCATGTAACCCCTTAAATGTGGGCATCTTTTTGAACAGAAGGGCTGCTAATGGCAGAGCAGATGGGGAGTGAATGTGTGTGTTTGTGCAGGTGGTATGTAACATAGTGAACAGGTGCTGCCATCTCAGATAACATCTCACATAGGTTTCTCTCATTGATTTTCCAGTTCTCAGATTACTGCATTCTTTACTTGCCATCTGGATGAGAAAGAGAAAAAGAAAGCGATAAACATGAAAGAGAAGGAGCTGATATAGTTTAATACAAAGCTCTCTTCCATAAAATGTTGAATGTTCCTCCATGTAATTGCTGCATCTCTCACCGGAGAGTTTCCAAATGGTGTCTTTTCGACAATGCATCTTTACTCTCTGTCAGTGTGCGTGTCTTCGGTGACATCCATATTTAAATCTATACATCAGCTAGCACAGAGAAAGAATGCTTGCACTGAAAAGTGCCTATATTAGATTTAGTTTGCTCTGTTTCCTCACCCTCAGGGCCTGTTCTCTGATTTCAGCTCATTATATTAAACATTGTGTTGATGTCTATGAGGAAAATGATTGTATATACAGATTGTTTCAAAGCAGCTTTACTATTATAACAGGAAAATGATTTTTTAAAAAAAAGTTATTAATTGAAATGAAGCTGAAATAAAATATAAATATTAGATGAAAAACAAATGTTGCCTTGGCAGCTAACTGAAATAAGTTACTAAAACTGAAATTTAAAAAATAAATCTACATAAACATAAGAATAACTTAAAATTAGTAATAAAAATGACATATAACCAATTTACTAAAACTAATATAAAAATGGAAACTGTAAATAAACGTTAATACAAAAAGATTATACTACATACTAATATTATATATTATAATAACACTATTAATTGAAGTAGTTTATATAGTTTAGAATGTTAAGCCTTTTATAAAACAAGATTTCTCTCTTCTTTCTACACAAATATGTTTTTCAGGTCCAGTGTTATGATCCAGAGACAGACAGCTGGCAGCTGAGGGCATGTATTCCCTTCACCAAACCCAATATTTCTGCCGTTTCTCTCAATAACCTCATCTATGTGTGCGGGGGCCTCACCAAGTCCATCTACTGCTACGATCCTTCACAGGACCACTGGATGCATGTGGGCCACACCTTCAGCAGACAGGTACCTGAAGCACAGCTGCTAATAAACCAAAAAGTAAAAAAAGTTCCTATCATTTTGTCCCATATACTGATTTTATTATTGTATGTCTGTGTGTGTTTAGGAGAGTTGCGGTATATCAATTTGTAATGGAAAGATCTACATCCTGGGTGGACGGGGAGAAAATGGTGACGCATCTGACAACGTCGTGTGCTACGACCCGGCCTCTGGCATCATCACAAGCACGGCTGCTATGCCTCGTCCCATCTCTTACCATGGCTGTGTTACCATACACCGTTTCAGCGAGAAACAACGTAAACCCTGATAGCATCCACTAATACACATGCAAACTCCTAAACATGGACCCGTCTGTGCATATACAACTGGATGTGCTCTTTTGAGCAAATTTGCAAATTTTAATTTAGGACTATTTAACTGCTACTGTTGATTTTCATCATCATTCCACAGTTATCTTCAAGACAACCGTTTCCTGTCATTAGTCGTTTCTCTGGAAGACGGATGAAAAACATATCCTTCCTCATAACTGAAATATATTCAGATATTGTCAACTAAAACTAGTAAAAATATTTATATTAATGGACCCTTTTCACATTTACAGGAAGTTTTCATAATTGGTGAACAGGAGATAACAGCAAATATAATTTTTGTATAAAAAATAAAAAATGATCTGTGATAGCAGTTCCATGACTTTCCAAAAGAGGTATTAGAAACACCCTTGAAGAAGTCTTTGGTTTTTTTGTAATTTACTGCCAAGGGAATATATAACACAAATTATAGCATTGTAAATGTATATTGATTAAAAAAAAAATTTAAATATGAAAAACTACTAGATTTTGATTATGCGTCATCACAGTCTGTGAAAAGGGTCCATTGAAATAAAGCTGAAATAAAATAAAATATAAATATTAGTTGAAACAAAAACTAGAACAGAAATAAAAATCACTTACACCTAAATAGCAATATTTAAAAAAAAAAAAAATTTAAAAAAAAACTAATAAAATGACAAAAGCACTACTCAACATTAACATTAAAACTAAACATAAAAATAAAAGCTAATTCAAAATATTAATAAAACTAAAACAACACTGATTCAGAGAATGTCAAATGATATTCTGATACTGCCACTGATAAATAGACTCCATAAATGCTCACTTCCTGTGCTCTTTTTCTTTCTTTTTGAATTTCTTTTTTATTTGTAAATGTACATTTGTTTATGCCTTTAACTTTTTTTTTTTTTTTTTTTTGTATTTCTGTTATTTTTACTGTTGTTTTGTAGTATTACTCCTAAAATTTGACAACGATTGAATTCTTACATGGAGAAGAAGTCTGCGGACAAACTGTTTTTTAGGTTCAGTCTTGGGGTTGATTTTAATGTTTTAATTCACTCTTTCTACATCGTATTATACTTCTGAGCTTATTAAATAAAAGAAAGCACTTAAATACTACATCAGACATGCTGTATAAGGTTTTCATAAGGAGGTTTTTGTGTTCTAAGCATTTGAAAACCTAAGGCTCAGTGATGGACAGCTCTGTTTTAGGTCTATGAAATGTCACGTCTGGTTATTTTAGGTTCTTGATGAACCGTACAGCTGTGAATTATTATTATTTTTCCTTCTGTGTATCGTATCTGTATTTAAGCATCTCATCATCTTTGTGACAACCAGGACGTGCCTTTCTGATTTTTTTTTTTTTTTTTTTTTTTTTTTTAATCAGAGCCCCAGTCATGCACTTGTATGTACTAGTGTTAGTAATATATCCCAGTGTAAATACATTTTACTCTTTTGTTTTGTTTTAAACGTTATTTGTGTTATTATTTTATGTCGTGCTTGGTGAACAATGCTCATAGCTGTAGATTGCATCTGATTCTATTGAGTTGGACTTCCGTAAAAATTCTTGAGTGTTGGCGTGAATGTGCGTATTCAAGTAAGACTAACTTGGAACTGTTTTCATGTTTAAAGGTTAGATAATTGCAGTCTCTGCTCTAGTGCTTATCAGTACTGGAAACAGACATTTATTTACTTTACATCAGAATCATAGTATCTGTTTAATTTTCTTTTATTGGAACGTGTCAGGCAGGATGTTGGCAGATAGTTTACCCAAAGCACTGCATTGCCATTTCTGCCTGAAATGACAAAGATATAAGTGTGTATGTATATATGTATTTATATATTTTCATATACATATATGATTTGTTGAGTTTTCCATTCAATCACTTTAATTATTACCAGCTGTACTGTTCTAAGTAAATGTAAATGTAATTTTGCCAACATGTGTACTGTTACACTGTTTGTTTGTTTGTTTTTTAATAAATATAATAAACCAATTTTTTATTGTGTTTGTCTGGGTCAGATGTGGTGTTTTGTTACTGTTGTAGGAAAATATATGGAATCTGATTCTTGGCTGGACTGATCATCAGTGTTGGGGGTAACACATTACAAGTAACTTGTGTTACGTAATCGGATTACTTTTTTAAGTAACTAGTAAAGTAATGCATTACTTTTTCAATTTACAACAAATTAAAAAACAGTTCCTGTCCTTGATTCTGATTCACTATAAAACACGGCTATGACCACTTCACCCAACGGTTCTGTGTATCACTACACAACACCCTTAGCAACCACTCTTAGAAACGTAAACATATGTTTGTTCTCATTGTTTATTGAAGCTTACTGTATTATGTAGAGCTAGAAGAGTATTGTGAGAAAGAGAACGATTGAGTGAGTTTATTACCTGCATTCAGATTTAGCATTTTCCTTCAGGTCAGTTCTATGTTCATAATAAAAAATCTGTTTAAATGTCCAATGTATTATCTTGTCCTTTTAAAAGTTAAGGGGTTTTCCCGTGACTGACAGCGCTATTCAAAGCATTTGTCAGTTGCGTCTTTTTCCGTGTTCACAACAATTCAGTCTTTTCAATGTAAAAGTCTTCGCTACTGAGTGACACACTCATAAAGACAGTCTTTGCTTCCATCTAATGGCATAATAATGTAACTTCTGTTGCTGTTCATGGTCAGGGACTATTTTCTCCGGCGGAAGGAAGGCTTTTAGTGAAACTTTACTTCATTAAAGTTGCACTGATACATATTTTTGGCTTTAATATTTGTATTGTGTGGTAACCGTTTTATAAAAGAAATTAAAAAAAAAGCTTCGCGTCATGCCTAACAACGTCCTTCAGCCGTGACTTATTCACGATACAGCACAGCCTCTCGTACCTTATTGCTTACATATCTAAGTTACTTTTTCAAATAAGTAACGCAAGTTTTTTCGCATTTATTGACTGACAGCTCTTCTGTTCGCATGTTGAGAGAAATAAAGTGCAGAGGTGTTGTGTGCGCTGTGTAAACATGATGGTTATTGTAGTTCTAGACTAAACATGCATTTACTCATCTCTCTTGCATGAAAACATTCATTATTCCTCAAAATGAATAAAACCGTGAAATGCTATCTCAGAATTTTACGCAAACTTGCAATAAATATTAAATTACACAAATATACTTTACGCAAAAGTAATGTAATGCATTACTTTTCATAAAAAGTAACTAAGTAACGCAATTAGTTACTTTTTTAGAGAGTAACGCATTATTGTAATGAATTACTTTTAAAAGTAACTGCTGATCATTCAAGCTCTGAGTTGGTTTTCAGCCAGCTCATTCATATCCAGTTCAGTCATGAAACTCTAGAGGGTGCAGGCTGATAGGTATTTTACATACAATCTGCAAGCAGTCAAATCGTTATCGCATGGCACGTACTGATTGGCCACTGCTGATCCTGCAATAAGATTGCTTGCTTAACATTTAAATAAGATTGGTTTATTGTTTGTTGTATGCTATAGTCCTGCAGCGTGCAATCAGAGTTCCTCTGAAACCCTCCAGCTCCACCTGCCTAGATCTGATAAAGGATTTAAGTATGTTTATTTATGCAGCAGCAGCATATCTTACATGCTCACGGCAGCGTGTCTGTGTATATATTGTCAGTAGCAAGTCCATACTTGCTCTGCAGCAGCAGTAATCAACAGCAGCATAGCAGTTCTAGTCCGCCAAGACCGAATATATTAGCACTGCCATATTCATTAACAGCTAAAACTATTCCAAGGGTTGTCATGATTGAAATAAATATATCCTGGTATTCTTATTCTAATAGAAACCAAAATGACATTGATAGTAAAAATGCAGTTTCATGCCATCATGTAATTTATCTGGAATTAAACCATAGTTGTAATTGAGCCAAAGCATAAAAATTATTTGACATTTTCCAAATATAATATTAATAGACGTTAAACTGTAAAACTGCAAAAGTGCCTCAATTTAAAAAAAAAAACTTTATTTGCTATGGTATATGTTGTCATTTTATGTTCATCAGAATATCTTAAGCATGTAGAATGTTTATAGTGCTCTTTGTTTGTACAAACCACTTCATTCTTGTGGCTTGAGGAAACATACATTCCTAAGTATTTGTGCAAGCTTCAAGGTTCCCTGGAAATTCCTTCGAAGAAATTCCAAGCTATATGCACTATATTCCTCATACTCTGGTCAAGACAAGTCTAGTTCAAGGTTATAATCGTAAACTAAAACTAAAAATGTTTGTTAATTGAAAAAAAGCTGAAAAAATTACAATATAAATATTAGAAAAACTTATTAGAAATATTGCCTTGTCAATAAACTATAATAAGTTTGGAAATGAATAAAAACTAAATAAAGAAAAATCTATTTAAACTAAATAGCAAATTAAAAAAAAATGATAAAAATGACAAAAACAATGAAATAACTAAACAAATTAAACTTAAATTAACATGAAAACTAAAAATATAAAAAATGAAAGCTAAAATAACACTGGTCAGGTTGTAACAAAACATAATCCCACTCACAATTAAAAAATAAAAAAGTACAGTGAGTTCCCAATGCATGTATTGCACTATAACTTATGTGGTTAGGATTATTGTTTTTCTGTTTGCTGATGACTCTTGTAAACTAGGATATAAACTATACCCAGACATCTTTCCTTTGAATATCTGGGCTCCTTCAAAAACAAAGATAGCATAGTTTACATATTAAGTGTCCTATAAAACTATATACAAAAGGATCTATTTGTTGTGTTAGCAACTGAAAATTCCCTGAACAAGAAATCTGTATTTGCTCCGACAAATCTAATGGCTGAATGAAGCATTTTGCATTTAGTGAACTATAAAATTATTTAAATAAACTATTACAATTATTTATTTATTTATTTATTATCTTTTTCTTGGAGTTCAGAGATTTATTTGTTACTCTATAGACATCTGTGGGCCAATTAGCTTATAGTTTCCTTACTTGGTTAATACCTGGCATTTGTTAAATTCATTAGCACAGGGACAGTCGTCCTGTGACTGTCACATGACCATCTTTACAACTGGTCAAGAGTACAGTTTGCTCTGTACATGTGTCTCATGTCTAGGCCCAGACTTTTTTGCATTTTCTGTGCTAATTCGGAGGGGAAATGCATCTGCAGAATGTATTTAAATATTGTAAAAAGTGTAGAGTACTACACTTTTATTGGTAGTTAAAGGCTTATTCAAATTAAACAATATAATATATTTTTTGAAATCAGTATTCTGCAGCACTGTTGTTGAGACAGCACTCCTTATTAAAGTTAACCTCTAAAACCTTATTATTTTCTTCAAGCATCAGCAAAACGGTAGAACAGAAAAGAAAGACCTTCCTTTGAGTGCTGATTCCTCTCAAGGTTTCTTCCTTATTTTTTTCTTGCCACTGTTGCCTTCAGCTTTGTTAAAAGTCATTGTTAAAAGTGTCAATGCCTTTGTAAAATCTGATTAAAGCTATATGAAATTGACTTTGTTTACTGTGTTGGTGTGACGAATGAAACTTGTTGACAAGTTGTCGTTTGTGAATGGAAATATGGGATTCCTGGCCAGCAACAAGCATGAGACTGTTCAAAACCTGTGTAATTGTCAGGTCTTCTCATTGTTCATTATTCTGTCAAAGTAAAGGCCATCAGGTGATGAATGGCCCTCAGAGTTGATGTTAATGTACTGTTTGGAATGGATGTCTCAGGTTTTATCGTAAGAAGCAAGGAAAAGTGGGTTGAATGTGAAAATGCAAATAAGTGGATATGGTATGATAAATATGAAATGTGAAAAATGTCAGATTGTTATCTTGTAGGCCTACCATGGAAGTATGATGAGGACTGTTGCTCAGTGGTCCAAAGTCCTCTTTTCAGATGAAATTAAATTTTGCATTTCATTTGGGAATCAAGGTCCCAGAGTCTGGAGGGAGAGTGGAGAGGCACAGAAACCATGTTGCTTGAAGTCCAGTGTGAAGTTTCCACAGTCAGTGATGATTTGGGCTGCCATGTCATCTGCTGGTGTTGGTCCACTGTGTTTTCTGAAGTCCACAGTCAACGCAGCCATCTACCAGGAAATTTTAGAGCACTTCATGCTTCCTTCTGCTGACAAGCTTTATGGAGATGCTGATTTCATTTTCCAGCAGGATTTGGCACCTGCCCACACTGCCAAAGGTACCAAAAGCTGGTTCAATGACCATGGTGTTACTGTGCTTGATTGGCCAGCAAACTCACCTGACCTGAACCCCATAGAGAATCTATGGGGTATTGTCAAGAGGAAGATGAGAGACACCAGACCCAACAATGCAGATGAGCTGAAGGCCACTATCAAAGCAACCTGGGCTTCCGTTACACCTGAGCAGTGCCACAGGCTGATTGCCTCCATGCCACGCCGCATTGATGCAGTAATTCATAAAAAAAGGAGGCCCAACCAAGTACTGAGTGCATAAAAATGAACATACTTTTCAGAAGCCTGACATTTCTGTTTAAAATATCCTTTTTTTTATTGATCTTATGAAGTATTCTAATTTATTGAGATAGTGAATTGGTGGGTTTTTGTTAAATGTGAGCCAAAATCATCACAATTAAAAGAACCAAAGACTTAAAGTACTTCAGTCTGTGTGCATTGAATTTATTTAATACACGAGTTCCACAATTTGAGTTGAATTACTGAAATAAATGAACTTTTCCACGACATTCTAATTTATTGAGATGCACCTGTATATGACTTTCTTGTTCCTGATGATCATAATCGAAGAAATATGAATAAATATCCTGACGCATCCGGGCTTTATAATGGCAGTGAATAGGGTTCACGAGTATGAGCTGAAGAAAAAGCTTCCATCCTCATCCATCCATCATAAACGTGTACTCCACGTGGCTCCGGAGGGTTAATAAAGGCCTTCTGAAGCAAAGCGATGCGTTTGTGTAAAAAAATATCCATATTTAAACAAGTTATGAAGTCATATTCCTAGCTTCAGCATCGTTTCGCTTCAGAAGGCCTTTATTAACCCTCCGGAGCCGCGTGGAGCACATGTTTATGATGGATGGATGAGGATGGAAGCTTTTTCTTCAGCTCATACTCGTGAACCCTGTTCACTGCCATTATAAAGCCCGGATGCGTCAGGATATTTATTAATATTTCTTCGATTATGATCATCAGGAACAAGAAAGTCATATACACCTAGGATGGCTTGAGGGTGAGTAAAGCTTGGGCTAATTTTCATTTGATGAGATGTTGATGTAAATGTGGTTTTCAGCGCCACCCTTTGGTCAGGCTCGGCTATAGCATGGCCTAACTCTTCCTCAATGTATTGGGTTCAGATTAGGTTCAGATTTGGATCCACCACCAACCAAAAATTCAATCTATTTTCTGGCATATACTGTGTCCTGGCAGACTATAATCTTAGGAAATACACTACTGGGGCTACATGTAAATAGAACATCTTTTATTTGCTCCTGGCAAATTTAAACTGAACTAAAAGCCTAAATGTGGGATGTTAAGTGGTAGGTAGTGTGTGTTGAACTGTTTTTAAATAGAGTCAAAAAATATTCTTTTGGGGGATTTTAGTTCTTTGCTCAGGTACAGGTTCAATACTGTTCTCCTAGCTCAGGGATTTTCAACCTTTTAGATGTTTCGGAACCCCAAATATATGCTCATGCGAGGAACCCTTACCCTAAAATTTAAAAGCCATCTAAATAGTTTCTTGTATTAATACCCAATTTATACTGTGAATTAAAAAAAGACATTATTTGGAAAATATTTACAGCAACCCTGTTCAAGCTAATGCAGGCCGCACGCTGTCTGTGTTCTTTCCTGAGCGGGAACGCGCTCTGCACGAGCTCGTGTGTCCGCGCGAGAGTTTATTGTGCGCGAGACCAACAGAAGCTAACGGCTAAGCACTTCACCGTTAAACATCTCAACATCACATTCAGCGTAGGTTTAACGTGTAAATAAACACACCTACAACTTTTGTGCGTGTTACGTCACATTTTGCTCAGTTTAGTAAACCGTCAGTGATGACAGTTTTGCAATAAGTGCTTAAAAGGGTGTTATTTTGTTTAGCTTAGTGTGTGTGTATTTCAGGTTAGCAGCGTCTTCTTTCTGTTTTTGTTATTTTTAAACCTCTGCAGCAACTAATAGCAGTTTGTCAGGGAAATATAATGTATACATAGATACTAGGTCTGTGTCTCAAAACCTAGTAAGTTGCCTACCTAGGACGCATTTTTGGACATTATAGGAAATCAGGTAGGCAGCTTAACTAAGTTTTCAGAACCAACCCCTGTGTGTCTGTAGGATAAGTTTGTTGTTGTTTATGTGCCATGTTGTGTACTTTATCTGCAGTCCAGCCAATGAGTGATCATGTCTGGGGTGAAAAGGAAAATAGTGGACAAAGATCCTGACTATGAGGACATCACTCAAGTGCAGGAGAACAAGAGGAGCAAAGTGGTGGAGCAGAATGGTAAGAGTAGGTTCCTAACAGTGATGTAGAGTATCAAACAGTGGTTTACGTAATACTGATTTAAGTTGTTTTTTAATCTACCTGTTTGATTTTTACCAGCCCGTGATGCTGCGGTGCAGAAGATTGAAGCCATCATTAAGGATCAGTTTTCTCTTGAGATGAAGAATAAGGAGCATGAAATCGAAGTCATCGGGCAGGTAATCATCTGTCCATCACTCACCTGATCTTTACAGTATGTCTCAAAACTATGTAGACTGGACTTCAGGACAGAACTTTATCTTATTTCTAGGCTAGCAGTGCTTTGTTAGTCCAAAAGTACTTTTAATCAGGGGTGTAAAAAGTACTGAGAAGTTCAGTAGGTACTGCGTCAAATATTGTATTTAAAGTCAAAGTATACATACTTGAGACATAGTAAACACTTGGAATACACTACACAACTTTTCAAATCTGAACAGATTTTAAAACACCAAGCAAAAGTGGTCACTCATTGGCACTCACCTGTCTCTTTACAAGGCTGAAAGAACATATTACAGTGAAATATTTTTTGTTGGTGGTTGAAATAAGGGTTTATTGGCCATACTGTGTATATATATAATTTTTTTTTTTTATATGAATGTCTGATAATGCACCAGCACTGCAGCTGTAGAGAGAAAAGGTTTACTCTGACGTTGCCATTAATAATGTTAATGTTGTTATTATTGTCTCTTTTTTTTCTTCAGAGGCTGAATGAGGCCAGGAGAATGATGGACAAGCTCAGAGCGTGCATTGTTGCAAACTACTATGCCAATGCTGGCCAGCCTAAAGTCCCTGAGGTAATGTGTAGAGATACATTTTGTCTATAGAGGGTATGCATAGAAGTCACTTTCCCGCCGGAACGCGCTCCCTCAGCTGGACGGAGTGGCAAAAGAACCTGCTGCATGACTGGATTTAATAGGGGAAACTGCGAAAACGCGAGTAAAACAAATGATTACACTAAAGGTTGGGCTCCAAAGTGTTCTTTATGACATGTCAAAGAAACCTAATCCATGGATATTGACATGCAGCCAGGAATCGTGTTTCCTGACATTTATATGTGCCTGATTTCGATGCCGGGGAAATACATAAAGCAAATCGGCCTGTGAACGCTTTATATAAATACAATATAGGTAGGTCTAAATCGGAGTGATCAGAATTTTATATTTTTCGTCATATAGTCCAGCCCTAAAACTTGTATAGTTTTTGTCAGTGTTTATTTAAAAACACCCTATTATGCAGAATATAAGATGGTAAATATTTAATTGATGAGTTGTCAACACAATATATAACAATACAATATACAGGGTATGATTTTACCCCAAAATCCAACATTTTGACACAAAATGATAACTGCAAAACATGTTTCTTTGCCTGGAGTCCAGTTGTTTCTGTGAATTGCAGTGACCTATTTGCTTCTTTTTTTCTGTAGCTTTCAGCAGTCTGTAAAAATATACCTCAGATTTTGTGTCAAAGCTATTTGTACAGTCAGTCGCAAAGCTCTTTCCCGTTTTTGATGTGTTTTGTGTGTTTTTCGCGGCATTCATGCCGAAAACCAATGCTGCCACTCAGTCTTTTGCCACTCAGTGGGCGTAACCGCAGTCACAATGGTCGATGGTGATGTCACGTGCATACCTTCTATAGAGTGAAATAGTCGGGTTCCAGAAGTAAAAATCCCATTCATTTTCTCCATAGGGGAATTGATTTTGAACAGTGACTTATAAACATTTTAAGACAGACGTGCTGTGAGCTATGAGGCTGTTAATCGATAGTATATGCTTTTGTTAAAGTCATCAGCCTGCAACAGATTTTTTAAATAATCACATCAACAGTGGATTTCCTGGTGGAAGAACTACATTACCCATGACTCTGCAAAAATCTCTACCAAATATATTGTTTGACATTTGAAATTAATCCGCTTGTTAAGTCTGATGTCACACATTACTGTTTCTGGGTCCAAATGCTCTATCAGATGCCAAAAGCAAACAACAAATGGTGTTGATATACATTCACTGTGTTCTCTAATACTACAGAAAAAATCCTAACCTTTATCTCATACTGAAATCTCAGATGGTCAGACAGTGATTCATATTTTATTAATCATTAAAATATTAGTCTGGGACACTGGGACTGTATGTACATTGTGAGTTTTTAAAAGCTTAGCTTTAATGTATGATATGAATAAACAGTGCTCATAAACGGCTGCTGAGAGAGTAATCTCAATTAAAATGAGTAGAGGCTTGGACCTTATGTCACCACATAACAAGCAGATAGTTATATATTTATCCATCATTTTAAATTTGATTATATCATTTGAATTGCTTCATGGGATTGTAGTTCTTTGCCTCATTTCAGCTGCTAAGTACACAGTCTTGTACCTTTTGTCTTTTTGTCTGATTTTCAAATACTTTTTTGCTTTAGTTAAGTTTTTAATGTTGTGATTCACCTCGTAGCTGGTTGGTTTGGTTCATGGCTTCTAACTTTTTTTTTTTAAAAAAAGTTTTAAATTAATGTGAAAAATACTTCTGGAACCAAGGAAAAAGTGGACAAACACTGTTGCACTCTTTATGTGTAAAAAAACAATAAACTTCTGGTTTTGCTCATTCTGCGTGAACAAACATCCAGTTTTGTTGCTGCTTTGTAGAAAGCTCCTTTAAGCCCAAACAGGTGATCACTGATTTCATTTGCTTCCAGGCCTCTAATAAGAGTGACCCATCTGTGTTCAACCACCCTGCCATAAAGCGCTTCCTGGATTCCCCCTCTCGCTCCTCATCTCCACTGAACCAGAATTCAGAGACGCCATCACAGGTCCAGTCTGAGACTGAGTCCCTCAGCCAGCATGGGGAGGCTGGGGAGAGAGAGACAGACAGCGGGAGAGAGGATGGGGCACCACGTGAACGACGACCCGGCAGGAACACAGGAAAGGTTAGTGGCCCACACACTATCAGGCTTTAAAAGCACAATATGTAGTTTTTCGCCGCTAGAGGTCACTTATTCAAAACAAAGGCATAACTTGATGATGCCTTGATTTCGCGGAATCACGGGATGTGTTGTCTTCATGTCTACAGCCAGTGGAAAAGAATCCGATGGGACTCATGCAGAAATCATATTAATGGATAAGCTAATGTATTAAAGATTTATTAACATTACTGTAGTATGAAGCAGTGCTAATGAGAGACAAGTGTGATACACGGCTCGAGAGCAGTGGAGCTTTTATTATGGCGCAGACGAGTGCTTCCGCTTCTTCCGGTCATGAGTATATGGGGTAACGCAGCACTGTTTTTTCATATTAGATACATTTTTGTGTTGAAAGTTGTTGTAATGTTCCTCTGTGCGTTCGCTCGGCGGCTACAATAACATTGTTCTAGTGGTTTTTGGATATTCCAGAAATCTTACATAATGTGCCTTTTAATAGGTTTTCAGAATGTAGTAATGATGCTGCGAAACCCCATTGAACCACAAAAGGTTGTGCGTCACAGTGATTTGTAAAATGTGAAAAATAGAAAATTAATAGAAGACCTCCATGATTACTTAATAATTTAATAAACAAACCTTTGATAACATTTTAAGACAGATTTATGAAGAATCTAATTATATAAAAGTGCTTAGTGTAGTATAAAAACAGCACTTATATGCAGTTTAATGCAACAAGACTGTCAAAAATGTTGATAGCAAATTTCTACATAAGGTCTATAACTACCATAATGATGCAAGTTTTTTCTTTACAAATCAAACACATCATGTTTATGGCATATAAAAACGTGAGCATTCACCATGGATTTAATGTAGTAACGCTAACCATGGTATTGTGGCAGAAATAGTTGAATATTTTTACATTATTATTTTCAGGGCTCATATAACCTTTTGAGAGCTTTGTGAATCTTTTTCCAGCACTTCAAAGCTCTAAATGTGAATAATTGTGTTACAGGTCAATTTAAGGTGTGCCCCTAAATTTTCTGCTTGTGCTCCTAAAATTTTTAGTAAAGGGCTACAGTGCTCCTAAAAAAAGTTAGTCTGGAGCCCTGCATACAATGCATTAGAAGGTGCATTACAAGGCATAATTAATGCAATCAAATATTTTTATAATGTATTATACATAAAGGATTTAAGTAAAGTGTTACCGAAACTTTTTAATACATGTTTGAGGCATTACTTGACAATACCAATTTTTTGTTACATGCCCATGTGTAGGACACATTTGGTGTGCCATCATCCTTAGAGCAGCATGTGACTTACCACACTACAGGAGAGGAGGCTTCTCGACTCTACATGAAGAAAACCATTGTTGTGGGCAACGTATCCAAGTATGTAGCCTTATATTTGTCTCTTTGCCCTTATTTCACGGATAGATCATATTATGGTTTCATATTACCAGTTTTAATTTTACTATATTAGTTGATGTCTTTTGCACTCAGTAGTAGTGTGAACCCTGTATGATTTAAAAAACATTTTATCATTTGTTTGTAATGTAGATCAGCTTTATCCCAACAACCAGAGGGATAGTGGCCTAAATCTTTATTGCACTTGAAAGTTTTGATTTAGCCCCTCTGGGATGCTGACTTATGTTTGTGCTCTTCCTCTGAACAATACTGGTGTGCCCTTGAGAAGGACGCTTTATTCTTGGTTCTCGTTACCTTAAAGGGATAGTTCACCCGAAAAGGATCATTCCGTAATAATTCTATGATTCTATGGAAGCTTGTTTCTGCCATGAAATAAAAAAGGTAATTAAAAAAGGTAATTGTGACTTTTTATCTCACAATTCTGACTTTTTTTTCACAGAATTGCAAGATATAAACTCACAATTGCGAGTTAGAAAGTCAGAATTGCGTGATATAAAGTCAGAATTGCGAGTTATAAAGTCAGAATTGTGAGATATAAACTTACAATTGCGTGTTATAATGTCCAATTGTGAGGGGGAAAATGACGTTTTTTCTCAGAATTGCGAGTTTATCTCTCACAATTCTGACTTTATAAGAAGCAATTGCGAGTTTATATCATGCAATTCTGAGAAAAAAAGTCAGAATTGTGAGATGCAAACTCGCAATTGCGAGAAAAAAGTCAGAATTGCGACTTTATATCTCACAATTCTGACTTTATATCATGCAATTCTGACTATAACTTGCAATTGCGAGTTTAAATCTCACAATTGCGAGAAAAAAAGTCTGAATTGTGTAAAAAGTCGCAATTACCTTTTAAATTTTTTTATTTAGTGGTGGAAACAAGCTTCCATACATTTTAAATCTGTACGTCTTTCTTTCTTCTGTGGAACACAAAAGGAGAAATATCTGAACTGTCATGAACATGCCAAGGTGAAATATGCCTGATGTCAAAGATTTAACTGAAAAATTCTGGTCTGTTTGTTTAAAAGAAAAAACACAGCTTCAGAAGACTTTGAATATATAGCACATCTGTAGTGAGGAGATACAGTCTCCATTCATTGAAATTTCATGGAAAAGAGTGATTGATACATTATTAAGAATAAGAAGAATATCATACAGGTTTGAAATGACATGTGGGTGAGTAAATGATGACAGAATTTTCATTTTATTAATTCTTCAAACCATCATGTTTCTTGCTCCTCTGTCACAAAAAACAAAACAAACAAAAAACAGTCATTGATTATTTAGATAAATGCTTTTATGAGAAACAATATTTATTTCTGTTGGCTTGTATTAATTTTTAAATGCATAACTTCGGAAAATCTCAGTATTATTTTTCCAAAACCCAATAAACCTCCACGTGGAAAAAAGCAAAGCTTTAGCTTTCCCTAGGCAGCGATCTAACCTAATTTATTCTGCATTATCACACAGTCCTCGTCTACTTTACCTCATAAAATTCACTCAGAGCATGTGAGAGAGACACAAGTGTGTGTGTCTGCATATAAGCAACAATATAAGCTCTTTTTTTTCTGCCTGCAGAGCGACTAAAGATCTTTATAAGACTGTTTACTCCAGGGCCAGTGTGCTGAAAAAAAACTCACCATCTCAAGCTGTTTATCTGAATAAAGACTCTCTGAACAGCTCTACATTCTACATTTATGCTTTCTTTCCTGAGAAACTTAAAATTAAGTGCACAAATCACTGAGGCAGGTAGCTGAAAATACACAATGCATGTTGAGCTGAAAAGAAACTCAAGACTTGGGCAAATAAACTGACTTCTTATCCTTACTGAATGGATATGAAAAGTGTGTTAATTGTTTCAAAATATTTAAAATGTTTAAATATAACTGTAGAGTTGGCTCTTCTGACAGTTACTGGGAGGTTCATACTGTTTTTTTTCTTCTCTTCTCTAATTAGGGTTGTGAACAACAATCCTGACCCAAACAATAAGTGAAAGCTTGTGTGTATGCTACTATAAATTGATTTGAGTTTGATTTTAATACTGATGTTGTTTTCTTTCTCAGGTATATTGCTCCTGATAAACGTGAGGAGAATGATCAGTCCACTCATAAATGGATGGTGTATGTTCGAGGTTCTCGTAAAGAGCCTAGTATCGACCATTTTGTGAAGAAGGTCTGGTTCTTCCTGCACCCTAGCTATAAGCCCAATGATCTTGTGGAAGTCAGGTGTGTGTTAACTTGCCTCTCTAATTTATTGTTTCTGTTTGGTTTGAAATATTTTTGAGGATACTGATATATTTTTTTCAGGATTTTTCGATGAATAGAAAGTTCAATAGAACAGCATTTATTTGAAATAGATTTTTTTGTAACATTACAAATGATGAACTTTACTGTCACTTTTTGATCAACTCAATGCATCCTTGCTGATCTAAAGTATTAATTTCTTAAAAAAAAAAAAATAGTATTCCCTGTTAGCAATGAATCATTTTGCTTTTTTTTTTTTTTTTGTGCTTCAAGCAATATCAACACAGAACAGGCAGTGCCCTCTAGTGGAGGAGACTATTCATCCCTGTGGTGCTTTTATTTCTCTCTTCTGAGATAGAAAGGCTCTTTTTAAACCTTGTGTGTGTGTGTGTGTGTGTGTGTGTGTGTTTAGTGAGCCACCGTTCCACTTGACACGCCGAGGGTGGGGAGAGTTTCCTGTCCGCGTGCAGATTCACTTTAAAGATCAACGGAACAAGCGCATCGACATCATTCACCACTTAAAGGTCAGGCGCTTACTGACCGCTTGCATATACACTCTCTTTGAAACCTTTTGTTGCCCTTTTCAACTTTCCTTTTCTCCCTCTTTATCTTTCTTTGTACTTTTTTACGTGGGAAATTCAAACAGTACAGGACATCCCCCTCGATGTCTTTGAAATTTACTGAGGGGATTACATTTTTTGTATTGGTGTGTGCAGATTGCACATAATAGAATATGCCTGTATGAATCCATCATTTTATGCTGGAGTCTAAAGGTGAAATGGTCGATTTTATAAAGCATTCTGTCTGTTGATATTTCCTTTCTCCTTTATCTCTTGTCACAACAATCCCTTTTGTTATAGGTTAAAAATACAAAGGTAAAATAGAGGGAGATGAATCGAGATGTCAAGACAAAAGAAAAGTTTGTGGATTAAAGTACTTTCCTCCACCCACAATCCTCTTAGATTCTCGACAGCAAAGACTGTTGAATGTTCTTTAATGTCTCTGTTATTTATCTTCTTTTATTTGTTCTCCCTCAGCTTGACCGAACATACACAGGTTTACAGACTTTGGGAGCTGAAACGGTAAGACACACAGAGTATCTTAATATTTACCTGAAACGACAGCTGTGCTCATAGGTTTACATAATTATGTTTTTTATTTTATTTTAAAATGAGAGAGCTTAAAGGGTTAGTTCACCTAAAAATTAAATTTCTGTCATTAATTACTCACCCTCATGTCGTTCCAAACCCATAAGACCTTTGTTCATCTTCAGAACACAAATTAAGATATTTTTGATGAAATCTGAGAAGTTTCTGAACCATACACGTCAACTTCATTGCACCTCTCAAGGCCCAGAAAGGTTGTAAAGACATCGTTAAAATAGTCCACGTGACTACAGTGGTTCAACTTTAATGTTATGAAGAGACGAGAATACTTTTTGTGCGCAAAAAACAAACAAAAATAACGACTTTATTCAACAATTTGACAAACAGACTGACAGGGAAGAGGAAAAATAGTTGAATAAAGTCGTTATTTTTGTTTGTTTTTGTGCACAAAAAATATTCTCGTTGCTTTATAACATTAAGGTTGAACCACTGTAGTCACATGGACTATTTGAATGATGACTTTACTACCTTTCTGGGCCTTGAAAAGTGCAGTGACATTGATGCCTATGCGTGGTTCAGAAACACCTTGGGTTTCATCAAAAATATCTTCCGAAGATGAACGAAGGTCTTACACGTTTGGAATGACATGAGGGTGAGTAATTAACAGTGGTGGAAAGAGTACTGAAAATTTGTACTTAAGTACAAGTACTGTTACATTGCTGAAATAATACTCAATTACAAGAGTATGTCAAAAAAGTACTCAAGTAAAAGTACAAATTACTCTTCTCAAAAACTACTCAAAGTACTAAAATTACAAATTACTTTTTAGCCGGCGATATTTAATAAATTATCAAAAAATATTCAATCAAATCATAGATCTAAGTAGAAAATAGCTACTTTAAACAAAGCACCTTCACCTTATTGACGAAGTGCATGAATTAGTGGTCACAATACTGGATTTTCTAACTTCAATACAATACCTTGAAAATGATCAATATTCAGTATCATTTTAAATACCATAGGGAAAACCACCACATACTGTATACCGTAGATATTTTAATATCTAACTTTTTTGTCCATCCATTTTGTCAAGGCAATCATTATTTTCAAGCTTCAAAAAGCACAAGACTCGTAACAGTAATCAATTTAAATGGAGCGGTTTAATTCAAGTCTTCTGAAGAGACACGTCCGCTTTATACGATGAACAGATTTCAGTTTAGGCTTTTATTTGCATATTTAAACATTGATCAATTACCATTACAATAATCTCACTTAAACATTTGCTCACTCTGTGTATTTGTGTCTTTACAATAGGGTAACTTTGTTGCACTAGCTCACACGCAGCACAAGAAAGCTTGATTTCAAACTGAATTAAATTTACAAAAAATACAAGTAAACAGTCAGTAATAAAATAAGAACAAAAAAAAATTACCTAAATTCAGTTGAGGTATTCGAAATATGACAACACTGAATTTTTATATGCCGCGTATCTTAAAGGGTTAGTTCACCGAAAAATGAAAATTCTGTCATTAATTTCTCACCCTCATATTGTTCCACACCCTTCGTTCATCTTCAGAACACAAACTAAGATATTTTTGATGAAATCCGAGAGCTTTCTGACCCTCCATAGACAGCAACATTATTACCACATTCAAGGTCCAGAAAGGTAGTAAAGACATTGTTAAAATAGTCCATGTGACTACAGTGGTTCAACCTTAATGTTATGAAGCGACGAAAATACTTTTTGTGCGCAAAAAAATAAAATAAATAGCGACTTTATTCAACAATTTCTTCTCTTCCATGTCAGTCTCTGACACTGTTGACGTAGTAAACACAGTGCAACACTTCCAGGTTCTACGTCAGAACGTCGGCTCATTATTGGCTGGATTCTGCATCAGCATCACACGCATGTGTCGTGGTGCTCACATGAACAGCATCAGAGAGTGACACGGAGAGAGGAAATTGTTGAATAAAGTTGTTATTTTTGTTTTTTCACAGAAAAAGGACTCGTCACTTCATAACATTAGGGTTGAACCACTGGTAGTCACATGGGCTATTTTAACGATGTCTTTACTATCTTTCTGGGCCTTGAAAGTTGCAATTACGTTGCAGTCTAGGGTCAGAAAGATCTCGGATTTCATCAAAAATCTTAATTTGTGTTTTGAAGATGAACGAAGGTCTTACGGGTGTGGAACTACATGAGGGTGAGTAATTAATGACAGAAATTTCATTTTTGGGTGAACTAACCCTTTAAGAGCCATATAATATGTTGTTTATTTAGATAAAAAGAACATCAGAGGGGTTTGACCTGTAATGTCTGTACAATATAGTGATGCAGTTAGACAGACTAGGTTATTTTTATGTAAATATCATACAAATGTATTTGAATATTCAAATTGTTGGCGTACTCAGTAACGGAATGTGATTTTACAAGTAGCTTAATTTGTACTTGAGTACAAGTAAAATTACAGATTTAAAAATGTACTCAAAAAAGTACAAAAACCCGAAAAAGCTACTTAATTACAGTAACGTGAGTAGTTGTAATTCGTTACTTCCACCTCTGGTAATTAATGACAGAAATTTCATTTTTGGGTGAACTAACCCTTTAAAACTGAGTTTTCTTTTTATTCTGTACTACCCTGCAGTAGCACAACTATCACAAAAGGCTGCAATCATGCATTAATGCTCAAGGAACAACACACAATATTAAGAAGCAGTAAATAAAGTTTTTAAACATGATGTGTAAATTCAGGTATTATTGTCTTGTGGAACATATGTAAATATCTGTTATGTTAAATAGTTTCATCATAACACTACTAAATAAAAAAAACTAAATTCAATTTTTATTTAAAAAACTGAGCATTTACCAGATTCTGGGTTATGCACACAAATGTGCAGAATTATATCAGATCACCTTATTGATACAGAGTGTTATTAGGGACTCAAAATGTGTTGAAAGGTTTGAGTTCTGGACTGTAAGGCACTCTCAGAGAGTGAGAACATTGTGTGTATAAGTGTCTGCAAATTATCACAGATAATTATCCATTTAAAGAAGGAGCACATGTCATTTATCTAAATGGGCTAAGAAGAGAAGTCAAGGATTCAATTGTGAATATAGTAATGAAAATGTCATAGTCTTCAAGATGATGGATTGCAAGCACAAAACTGGAGTTCTGGTTAGTGTGGGAATGCAAGTGTCAGGTAAATGAACTATATGGGTGAATGTGTCCAATGAAGATTTATTGTTGTCACTTGTAACAAAGGAAGAAATTAAATCAAATCTGGCTTGTGTCCATGCGTAATTAAATGCTAAACTGTGTAAATGATTTTCCAGAGTATGTGTACTAAAAGGTCTGTAGTAGGTCAATTTACACAAAGGAAAAAAATAAAATGATGAAAGATGTAGTTTTTTTTTTTTAAGCTACAGAACTCAAGAGAGCAGAAAATTACTTTTCAAACAGGACACAGTAAGTGTGCAGGGGTTTTATAGTTCTAAAATTTTGCAATGACAATGTTTATTGCAAGTGTCAAATATATCTGATTTATCTTTAAAATGCCATTTTTTCAGTTTCTCTGTCTTATTTCCCAAAGGTGGTCGATGTTGAGCTCCACAGAAACTCACTGGGCGATGACTTCATCCCCTTTGCCCCCTCATCTTCATCATCATCATCTTCCTCTCATCTGCCGTTTGCGGGCGGATCCGTCTCCTCCTCCTCCACAGTTACCCAGGGCTCTCGACGGCACTCATCTCCCTCGCAGCACCTTCATGATGATCAACCCAGCTCAGAAAGAGGTAGACAAAACATACACAAATACTTGTCCATCTCACAGACTGCCACATAATCACACAAAAGAATTATAAAGTCTTCCACTGCCTCTTTAAAATTTGATTATTTTGATTAAGAGGATTAGTAGGATGTTTGCACTTTATTGCATTAGCAGTGGAAGCTGTGCCAAAAATACATATTTTTCCCAGACTAGACCTTCATTTCCAAAGTCACTTGTGTGAAATTGCATTTTGTGTTTGTGACAACAGCTTAAGCTGTTTCCTAATGACACTTCTTGAAGTTATACGTGTGTAAATGACTTCTTGATTAAATCTGTTGATTAGAATCTTAAAAATCCCTCTATTTTCTCATTTCCCCATCAGTTCCAAGTGTCACGGTCAAGAGTGAGTCGATGCGTTCTTCATGTTCTGAACGAACTTCACAGTCAAATAGGTCTGAGAAAATCACCCTTGGTTCCCACGGAAACTCTGCCTTTCAGCCAATCACGGCCAGCTGTAAGATCATTCCACAAGGGCAAGTTCCCAGTCCTGCTGAATCACCCGGGAAATCATTCCAGCCGATCACGATGAGCTGCAAGATTGTTTCTGGTGAGTCTCACAGGTGCACAAAGAAGAGCAGAGTTGAAATGCAAGCAGTAAAATCATGCACTTTCATGTTGCTCTGGCTTTTTTCTGCTAGCGGTTTCGATTTTCTAGAGAAAAGGAGATTGTCAGAAACTTGTGAAACTCCTCTGTAATGCATTATAGATTTGCTGTCAGTGTGTGACAGCAGATCTTAGAGGAGTTCAGTCTGATATGTCTTAGTCTTGCCTTGCCAGACCTACTTTTTTATAAAGTGTGGTCCACATTGCATCTTATTCTTGCCAAGAACCACCCACTTATGCCGCCTTTCCACTGTCTCTGGCATTTGCGTACAATTGTTGTGTTTTGCCCCCTAGTGGAAGTCAAATTAAACATTCTAATTGGTAGTGAAGCAGACATTTCTCCACTTATTCAACATGGTAAAATGAATGAATAATGAATATATGAATATATCCACACAAAAGAAATGTCTGCCAATATGTCTAAAAGAAAAACATAGACTTTCAAGGGCTAATCCATGTAAATAATTATGAAATAATTATTTTTGACATAGTTATTCATCCATTTTATAGGTAAAGTGTTTAAGGAATAACACTTTAGTGGAAAAACTCTCACCTCATGCTCATAGGTTTGAATAGAATATCATTTGGTTGCATGCAAAATGACTAAACTACCAATTGTATCTCTTTTATTTACAACTAAGAGTTTGATTCAATGAAACCCATAAACTTTGACAATTCTAGACAAATATTTAACTTTTCAAGACAAAAGACTGTGATTCCCATTAAAAGCTGTATATTCAAATTGTGTAAAGTCAGCCAAACAGTTTTGAGTTTGCCATTTCAAGGAGACTCCAATGGAAGGCTGCATCCTACCGAGGCTGCGTCCTTCCTAGTTCAGTCCTTCAGAGGCTTGTAGGCTCGAGTCCTCCTCAGCATTAAATGCTAGAATGAGACGGTCTAGTAAGTGCGCATGGCTACGTCATACATGTTCCCACCCCCACTGTCACAACACGTAAATACTAATAAAACGTAATTTTGGAAAAATACTTTATTACAAATCTTTGTAATAAAGCTGTCTATTAATGCAATACAATGAATCACAGCCATCTATAATCTCCCAGTGGCTTACATTATTGGCAGTTTAGTGTTAAGTGAGTAATTTACACCAAAACAAAAGATAACATCTATGCTTTCATGTCCGAAAACATTATTTTTGTCTTACATTTCATAATAAATTCATACAAGCTCAATACCGACTCGTTTTCCGTCAGTTTTTTTCGTGAATTGGAATATGTACAAAGGATTAAGGGTGATTGAAGGTCGCGAAGGATACATCTGAATGAAGGACGCGAAACGAAGGCTGCCTTTCAAGGATCCTTCCGATTGAGATGGCCTTCAGCGACGTTTGATGACGTGGCAGCCGAGATATGCAGCCTTCATAGGATGCAGCCTTCTGTTTGAGAAGCACCCTAAATGTTAAACTCAGCTGGCTTGCCGTAAAAAGATTAGACAAGAAAAATCAGGTCATTGTAAAGATGTGAAACTGTTCTGTAATGCATTATGGATTTACAGTCTGTGTAACTCTGTAACACAGTGAGAAATTTATGATGATCACTCCGTAAATCTAATTACAGAAACAAAATTTTTGTGTTCCAGGCTCTCCTATCTCCACCCCTAGTCACTCTCCTCTTCCCCGGACATCGTCCTCCACACCAGTTCATATGAAGTCCAGCCCATCAGTCATAAATAACCCCTATATTATTGTGGACAAACCAGGACAAGTCATTAATATGGCTGCATCGGCATCTGCAGCTACAGGTACATACTCTCCAACACCCCAACAGTCGCTTTTAGCTCACAATAAATCACATCTCCTCTTGTTTATCTGAGTTTGTATCCAAAAAGATGTTAGTCACTGGGTTTCTGTTTTATCCTCTTATGTTCAACATCAAAAAAGTTCTGATTGGCTGTTATTTTTGTTGCTTTGCAGCAATGTTCTGGTTTTAGCAAGGACAATGAAATTACTTTTTACTAGAAATTTGTCACATCGCGCATGGGGAGGGCACTTTGTGATAGTGTCAGGAGTGAATGATGAGGACAAATCACAAAGTACAAGTTCCCCCTTCAGTTCTTTTCCTTTATCCTTCTCACACTCTCTCTCTCACACACACTTTCTGTGCTTTACTCTTTCCCATGACTCATGCTGTGGGTTTGCAGGCCATCATAAAAGTAAGTTGCCATAGCGACCACATCACTGAGAGTTTAGGAGTGTGTGGAATATGCAGTTGATGTAACATTACTGTGTGTGTGTGTGTGTGTGTGTGTGTGGAGAGCAAATTCCACCTCCATGGCTGCACAACTGATGTGCTTCTCGCATATGCCGTATCGCCTATAACTGCATTCTGACACAACATCTTTACAACACACACAAACCTCCACACAAAACACACCTACATGCTCTCAGGGAAGATGAGTGTGTGTGTGGGTGGTTAGAGCTCTGTGCTGTGGTTCTAAAGCAACATAATGACCATTAGAGATGGACATATCAACAACAAACATAGAAATACTACTCAAAACTCAACACTATTTACCACCCCATGACTGTAGAAATCATAGTTGTCATTTTTCTCAGGCTTTATAAAATTACTGTGTTTCAAAACTAATTGGGCTACCTATTTAGCATTGTGGGACATCATAGGTGCATTTGTATCAAACGTAGAATGCTTGGAATGTAGGTAGGACACTCAAAATGAGCGTTCGAACAATTCTGTAATGGCCAAAAATGCTGAATTTGAATGTTCCTGTGATGGCAAAATGCTTTATAGTTTGGATGCTTGAACTGAAAACAAGCCTTTGATGCTCTAAAATGCTATCTAGGTACAGTAGACACTTGGTTATAACATTTGAGCTCATCTTTGATTGTGAATAATGCTGTTTTTGTATGCAGCTCACTAGGTTTCAAAACACAGCCAATCTCTTATGACTGTGTTCTGATATTATGCAGGATTTATACAATGACATGAAAATGAGGCGTTAATGAAGTCTGAACATCTAAGAAACAGCTGCTTTAAAACTAACATCAACATATAAAATATTCTGCTACATGCTTTTATGAATTATTAAGGCATTGCCAAGAGATTAAAATTCCCTACTGGGAAAATGTATCTGTATTACATGAAGATGAGTAAAGCTATTTTAGGGTGTTTTCACAACTATAGATCGTTTGTTTTGCTCTGAAACAGGGACTTAATTTGATACAATGTTGCATTTTCTTCTTGGTTCGGTTCGCTTTCACAAGGTAACATAAAGTGTACCAAAATGTGTTTATGCAAATCACATGTGAGTAAAACTGTCCTCTTTTTGCTCAGAGTTTTCCCTCCGTCATCCATCAAGATGATTGACAAGTTCACTCCATGAGCTTATTGTGGCTTATTAGTGTGTCGAGACACTATACGGATGTAGCCGTCATTCCAGCGGTTAAATTATATACTACATTCTTATTAATGCTGTGGTAAATTCAAACACGCTCTCTTCCTGGATCTCCCACCACTGTCTAGTAGGTTAACTGTGTCAAGAGTCAAGACACATGCAAACACTATACGAATGTTATACTGCAGCAGAGTGGGAATCAAGGCTTTGTCGGGACAGCATTCTTGCACGGAAAAGAACATTTTTAGATGAAGAGGCGATCTTTGGTTTTGGTTTTCAACTGCAGTAACTAATGTGCTCACTTACAGAATCAAACACTGCTGCATTTTATATAACACATTTCCCGTTACGAATTATGATATTGTTTGGTTCGAAAATCACCTTAATGAAAATCACCTTATAAAAATGAAATAACAGTATGACAACTGTTGTCATTTTTATTGCTTTTCGTAATTGAATGGAAATGAATTTGACTTGAATTTTCAGAGCGTTAGAGCAGCTTCACAAAATCAAAAGCTATAATATCTCTGTCTTTGTGTTACTGGAGAACAGAGCTTGTGAAAATCAGGCTGTGAATCTGGAGAAGCAGCATGCCAACCATCCTGGGGGATGGTGCATTATGAGATTTGGAGTAAATAAACTGCTTTGTTTTTTCGGTTCATACAGATATACTGGAGAAATTGAGCACAGAAGAGCAGAGCTGAAGTCTTAAGACATTTAGGTTAAACACTGAGCTGCAGAGTAACTCACAATTCCTTTGTGCACAAAGATGCAGACAAAAAAACCTGTATGTGCCAAAGTTTTTGTCAACCTCTGAGAAAAAGTCTTAAAGGGTTTTTAATTTAATTACAAAAATTACAATACAGAAAAAAATCACTACTTCCACTACTTATGTTACATTGCGACTTTAACACATACTTCCATTAGGCATGGGTTATTTATCAGATGAAGTGTCATATCTATTTGTTATATCTGCTGTTTTCATATGTTCATCCCAGGCAGTCCATCGGCCAAGCAGAGCAACACAGCCCATGGTGCTCGATCACCTGCTCCTAAAGTTCACACCAGCAGCTTCCTGTCCTCTGGCGTCAAGGTGAGACTGAAAGTGTATATGTTTCTCTCATAGTGTATGGATTTATTTAATGCAACCCAGCTTTTATTGCAGTTTGCGGTCTTCCTGCTGAAGTCCAGCCATTTGATTTGATTAGAATTTCCCTACTCTGAGTGTTGCGTGTATTTTGCTTCCCTTTAGCAGTCTTTTATTTCGTTATCTGGCTTCATTCATTACCATGCATAGTGGTGAGCATCTCTCTCTTGCTTCTACTAGGCGACTGAAGTGAAGGGTGGGTGGATGAGAATAGAATATCAGTAGAAATTATGTGGGTATTGTAGTTGAAATCACCTATAATTGAAAAATACGGATTGAAAACAGGCAGTTGAAAACAATGTGGCACAATCAGTTCCCCTTCAGGCAGATTGGCATGATGAATCAGTACACATTTGTGTTCAGAGAGAGCTGTAATGGAGCTTGTAAGAGGAAGGCACTCCTAAATAGGAATTCATTTGTCTGTTATTGTGCTTTAGAGCTGTATTAATATGGGCTCTGCTGTTCTGCTGTTTTACAAAGTAAAAAGATGGTGTTTGACTGAATTATACCGACATTTAAAGCAGTAATAGGTTGTCTGTCCTTCTGTTGAACTGATGAGAAACACACTGAAATTAGGTGATGATCTCTCTCTCTTTCTCTCTCTCTATCTGGGTTATTCTCTGAGGGTGTTTCAATGTTTTCTGGACACTGCGGGCTAAATTAACACCGGTAGTTATTAATAGGTACTGCCAGGCGGTGCAGTAAGCGGTCTGCAGCAGCTGTGTGTGTGTGTGAGAGGGTTTAAAAAAAAAAAAAAAAGGGTTTAAAATGGGGCATCTATCTGTGGCGTGATGCTGCTGCTTTTGCGCAAGCTGTACAGAGGACACGCACACACACACACAGATGTGTTGTGGATATACAGTGGGAGGAAACAGATGTTTCTTCAGAAAAGTCAAAAATAATTTGTGCTTGTGTCTGTTTTTTTTTTTCTTTAAAGGTTTTTAAAAGAAGTCTCTTATGCTCGCCATTTATTTGCCCATTCAAAATACAGTAAAAACACTAATATTGTGTGAAGTATTATTATAATTTAAAATAACTTTTTAGTTTATATATATATATATATATATAAATAGCATTTATTTAAAATAGCAATGTTTTGTAATATTTTACATTTCTTTACTGACACTTTTGATCAATTTAATGTCTCCTTGCTGAATAAAAATATTAGTTTCTTAAAAAAAATCTTACTGACACCAAACTTTGCAAAAATTGTGTAGTTGACTGAATTTTTCTTTTTCTCAGGATCTTAAAAATCTTTTTGTCAGAAGCTTAAATGATTGAAAAAATATATAAATTGTGCCTATAATACAATTTCTTAAACTATTTTTTTTCTTTAAATGACAGTGAAGGAATAAATCTATCACATGTCCTGTATACATGTGAACTCCTTTAATACTGTTTAAAAAGCATCCCAGAATGCCCTTCATGAATGTATTAAGAAAATGAACTGTGTACAGAGCTGGAATCTAGACAGAGGGTGATGACTTTTAAAAAGTTAAAATATAAGAGAGGTTTGATTTGTTTAACATTTTTGATCACTACTTAATTATTAAAGGGATAGTTCACCCAAAAATGAAAATTCCTTCAGGAAACTACAGTGCAAAAAATAAATAAATAAATAGTTTGGACACCTACTCATTCGTTATAATTATTACTATTTTTAACACTTTAGACTAACAGTGAAGTCTTAAAGGGATAGTTCACCAAAAAACGAAAATTCTGTCATTAATTACTCACCCTCATGCCGTTCCAAACCCGTAAGACTTTCGTTCATCTTCGGAACACAAATGAAGATCTTTTTGATGAAATCTGTGAGCTTTCTGTCCCTCCATTGACAGCTATGCAACTACTACTTTGATGCTTCAAAAAGTCCTTAAAGAGATCGTAAAACTAATCCAAATTAATTGAGTGGTTTAGTCCAAATTTTTTGAAGAGACACGATCACTTTATATGATGAACAGATTTAATTTAGGTTTTTCACATTTAAACATTGATCAGAGAACATAAACAGAAGCTCAACTGAACCTGCTTTACGTGCAAACAAACCTCTTACAGAAGCTCAAATGTACGTAACACACAAGAATGAACCTCATTGGTTCTTGTGTAAGCTCAAATGTGCTGTGTAACACAAGAGAATGAACCTCATTGGTTCTTGCGTAAGCTCAAACGTGCTGCGTAACACAAGAATGAACCTCATTGGTTCTTGCGTAAGCTCAAACATGCTGCGTAACACAAGAGAATGAACCTCATTGGTTCTCGCACGTCAAGCGAACATGCTTGAGCTTCCGTTTACCACAATTGATGTTTGAGTTGATGAATGTTTATGTGAATAAAAGCCTAAATTAAATCTGTTCATCATATAAAGCGATCAAGTCTGGACTGAACCCCTCAATTCATATGGATTAGTTTTACAATCTCTTTATGAACTTTTTGAACTGTCAAAGTGTCAGTTGCATAGCTGTCAATGGAGGGACAGAAAGTCTTCATTTGTGTTCCGAAGATGAACAAAAGTCTTACAGGTTTGGAACGGCATGAGGGTGAGTAAGTGATGACAGAATTTTCATTTTTGGGTGAACTATCCCTTTAAGACTTCACTGTTAGTCTAAAGTGTTAAAAATAGTAATAATTAATTATAAAGAATGAGTAGGTGTCCAAACAATTTTTTTGCACTGTAGTTTCTTGAAGGAACAACATTTGGTTTTAAATTCAGGTTTAGAGTGTTTAAATGTGAGCGTTGTATATATGAGTGATATATGACTGCAATGATGTGTGTTTTGTGTGATGGAATAGAGTCTATAGCTGTGTCTCATTTTGGTGGCTGCGTCTTCTGGGAGTCACATTTGTAGGCTGCATTCGTCATCAAGGATGTCTTATTTAAGAAAAGTAACTGTAATAAAATTGACTGTTATTCCTTGTGAGGTGTAAAATACTGTAATTTCTTTCTTACTTTGAAATCCAACTGTTACTTTTCTTAAATGAGACTGCCTCGATGATGTATGCGGCCGACAAATGCGACCTCCAGAGGACGCAGCCTTCGAAATGAGACACAGCTTGTGTAAGTGTGTGTTTTTCTGTGCTGCTGGAAGGAGAGGTGAATCTTGCTCAAGTTCACAGAGTTCATCCTCTCCCTCAGAGAAGCGTGTGTTTATCTTACCTAAGGGAATATGTGATTCACTAAATTAACTTTGGGTTTGATCTCACATCCAATATCTCTGATAATATCTTGGTTCAAATTGAACCGTGAATCAAACTGATGGTTTTTCAGTGCACATCTCACTGTAATATGACACGCACAGTGTCAGTAATGAAATTTCTCTGTCTGACTGTCTGTTTGTCTTAAGGTTATAATCAAGCAAGAACCAGGAGAGGTACCCACTCAACCGTCACCACAGCAACAGGTCGTCTCCACAGCAACATCCCAGCAGCAACAACAGTATGTGACTGTGAAGGGCGGTCACATGATAGCCATGTCGCCGCAGAAACAGAGTGGGGCGGGGGCTGGAGGAGGGGCCACACCCAGCAAGGTTTATGCTTTTTTGTTTTGTTTTTACCATTATGTTAATGTTAATTTTGACTATTTATGTTTCATAGTTGTTTGACTCTTCATTCACAAAACAAAAATCATATTGTTCCATTCTTTGGCTGTATTTCAGTACCTAGTGAGCTACTAACCAAAACATTTGAGCATCAAAACTCAGAGATTGTTCCGATCCACATATGATGTCCAAAATTGATGTCTAGCTAGTTCCATACTTCAGTTCTGTATTTCTATAGTTTCATCCCTTGTTCAATGCTGGCCGTCCTGTCTTGAGAGAGTTTTTGAAACTGGAGTGCGCTGTGGTCATGCGGTCTAAACATATCTCAGGTCATTGTGTCTCTGTGGACGTCCTACTCGTGTCTTTATGGCAGCCTTTTTTTAGCATCTGAGAGTCAAAGTCGCTCGTACATCCTGTTTAGAGACTGTCCATCTACAGTACGCCATTCTGTGCAAAGAATACATCTTAATTTTCTTACTCTACAATAGAGACTTAAGCATTTATTTCTTGATTCTTTATTCCATATTATTAATATTACTCCACAGATCTCAAGGTTTAAATTCAAGACATTTTCTATATGATCTTTATAAACTATATAATTTGTTAAAGATGCATTTCCTCAGTCTGGCCCATTTACAGTTAAATGTCCACATCCCAAATGAAAATTATCCCAAGCTTTACTCACCCTCAAGCCATCCTAGGTGTATATGACTTTCTTCTTTCTGATAAACACTTTCAGAGATATTTTAATAAATATTCTGACGCATCCGAGCTTTATTATGGCAGTGAACGGGACCCACGAGTATGAGCTGAAGAAAGTGCTTCCATCGACATCCATCCATCCATCCATCATAAACGTGTACTCCACACGGCTCCAGGGGGTTAATAAAGGCCTTCTGAAGCAAAGCGATGCGTTTGTGTAAAAAAAAAAAAATCCATATTTAATAAGTTATGAAGTAAAATATCTAGCTTCCACCAGACCGCCTTACGTATTCTACTTACGAAGAAAGTGTAAACTGGCATCGCGTCGTAGCGTAAGCTTTTTGAACTGTTTTAGAAGGCCTTTATTAACCCCCCGGAGCTGCGTGGAATATGTTTATAATGGATGGATGTGGATGGAGACACTTTCTTCAGCTCATACTCGTTTGGTAACACTTACTGCCATTATAAAGCTCGGATGCGTCAGGATATTTATTAATATTTCTCTGATTGTGTTCATCAGAAAGAAGAAAGTCATATACACCTAGTATGGCTTGAGGGTGAGTAAAGCTTGGGGTAATTTTCATTTAAAAAAGTGAACTAATCCTTTAATGTTACAAAAGATTTCTATTTCAAATAAACAATGTTCTTTAATAATATTTCACAATACTACTGTTTTTCTGTATTTTTGATCAGATAAATGCAGCCTTGGTGAGCATAAGAGACTTCCTTCAGAAATATTTGAAAATCTTACTGACCCCAAACTTTTAAATGGAAGTACACTTAATTTTTAATTATACTTAATTTTAAAAATATGAGCGTTTTGTACCAAAAGGAGACCAAAAGTCTTGCTTTTATTGTACGTTTATTAGTAAGTAAAGCTTTATTTATATAGCACATTTTAAAAACAGTGTTTACAAAGTGCTTTACAGAAGAGAAATACATGTGTGCATTCACAGAAAAAAAGAACATACACACATAATGGAATAAAATAAAACAATACAACAATAAAATAAATAAAGGAAAGGCCCCAGTGAACATGTGAACAGTGAACAGTCAACTGGTTTATGATAGCTCAGTGTTGCAAGTGACATGTTTTTCCAGATGCAGAGTAACTGTGTGTGTGTTTGTTTAGGTGTTGGGGATTCCACTGGGCTCTGCCGTCAAACAGGTCTCCATGAGCAGCGGGCAGATCTTGGTTGCTAAGTCCAGCCCCTCTGTGTCCAAGGTGGTGGGCCAAAAACAAGTGGTAGCACAGGGCGTCGCTAAGGCGATCGTCAGTGGAGGAGGCAGCGGTGCAAGCAGCATTGTTGGACAGCAGGTGCATGCTGTTACCAAGGCAGCAAGTGGGTCTGGAGGAAGTGGCAAGAGTGGAGGTCAGAGTTCATACACTTTTTCTTGACCCTCATCATGCCATAAAGTAACCCATATAGTTCAACTGATCTCTACTATGCTGTGTCTTACTTGTAAACAAGTCAAAATTAATTGCCTAACTAATCTTAACCAGGGGTGACGTGACAAGTTATCAGCATCAGGTTGTTTTTCTGTCCTCACTGAAAACAAAACACTGCACAAAGTTATAATCTAATGATATTTCAGTGAGATTTCAGTGAGATTTCACTGTGGGAGGTTGTGATTTTCAGTTCAGATGTATGAATGTGTGTCTGAATTGTAAAGTAAAATTGTGTATGTAGTCATTTTTAGAAGGTGAAGTGTGTATATGTGTGCAAAGTTCAGAAAGCATTTGTCTTGCCAGGGATGCTAATTAAGATGTTCAGAATAGCAGTGTGTGTGAAAACATTTGTTTGCGTGTTTGGAGAAGTGTTTGTCAGGCTGATCAGCAGATGTTGTGCTGAGAGGGGAATTTCACAGGGCTAATCTAAGTGTTTGTGTGGCTGTCCTGCAGTGCTAGTGCACTGAATAAACCATTAGGAATTGCCATTACTCAGTCTCACACTTGTATCTCCCTGCTGCCACAGGGGGGAACAGGATTTAGTTTGATTAATTTTAAAAACACCCATATGTGGATGTGTATTGAAAGCTTGTTTTAGTGGTATATGAAATAGACTTTAAGTTTTGTTGCTATATTCTGTACAGGCTCATGTTTTACACTTTTTGTCTCATGAGTCCACTTATAATGTCAGTAGAGGTTGCACGGCAACAAAATTAGCTATTTTGACCCTTAAAGGGAAAGTTCAGCAAAAAAAAAAATTATTATTATTATTTACTCGTCTTGTATGTTGTGCCAAAGTATGACTTTTTTTCTTTCATGAAGCACAAAAAAAATAAAATAAAAAAAAATAATGGTAGTGTACTTAATTTTCAAAGACATCTCTTATTCTCACCAAGGCTGCATTTATTTGATCAAAAATACAGTAAAAACTGTAATATTATTAAATAATACTACAGTTTAAAATAACTGTTCATATTTTAATATATTTTAAAATGTATTTTATTCCTGTGTTGCAAAGCTGAATTTTCAACAGCATTACTCCAGTCTTCAGTGTCACATGATCCTTTAGAAATCATTCTAATATTCTTGGTGCTCACGAAACATTTCTTATTATTATCAATGTTGAAAACAGTTAATATTTTTTTTAAGGTTTTTGAAAGAAGTCTCATGCTCGCCACGCCATTCATTCAGGCATTTAAAATACAGTAAAAACACTAATATTGTGTGAAATATTATTACAGTTTAAAATAACTTTTTTGTTTTTTAATATATTTTAAATGACACAATTCATTAATATTTTTAATATAAATCTAAATTATAAATGTAATAAATGTAACACATAAATTGTAAATATAAATTTTGTAAAATTGTAAATGTCTATACTGTCACTTTTGAATTGATCATGCTTAAAGGGATAGTTCACCCAAAAAATGAAAATTATCCCATGATTTACTCACGCCATCCTAGGTGTATATGACTATCTTCTTTCAGACGAACACAATCGGAGATATATTCAAAAATATCCTTGCTTGTCAAAGATTTATAATGGTAGTGAATGGGTGGCCTGTTTTGAAGACAAAAATAAATGCATTCATCTATCATAAATATAATCCATACGGCTCCAGGGGGTTAATAAAGGCCTTCTGAAGCGAGGCAAAGGGTTTTTGCAAGAAAAATATCCATATTTAAAACTTTATAATCTGAAATAACTAGCTTCCGCCAGTCGACTGTACGCATCGATTTGCGGCGGAAGAGTGAACTCTGACCTGACGCATGGATAATGGGATGATTTTCATCTTTGGGTGAACTAATCCTTTAATAAAAAGATTCATTTCTTTCCTATTCCCATAAAATGAAAACATTTAGCCGCCATGTGCTGACAAGGACAAAAACACCATGAAAGTAGTTAATGTGATTCAGAGCCATACAGTTGCTTTCAATGAGGAAAAGATCAAGTTGATATTTACTGAAACTTCCCTAATCTCTTTTGTTCTTATTCAGACTTTATTCTCTGATACTGTACTATTTCTTGCTATAATATGTTTATCTTTGTTGTAACTGTTTTATTGTTTTTTTTATTTATTTTTTTTTATTTGTGTTTATTTTTATTTTTTAGTTATGGCCACCCTCCAGCTGCCTGCAAATAACTTGGCAAACCTGGCCAATCTACCTCCAGGCACCAAACTCTACCTGACCACCAACAGCAAGAACCCATCGGGCAAAGGCAAATTGCTACTGATCCCACAGGGAGCCATTCTGAGAGCCTCACACAGCGCAGGTCAGACATACACTGACATGCTACATGTATCATGGGATTTTAGAACTATCGTTATCTCTCTGGACCTGTCTACATCTGGTATTAAGATGTGTTTTGGTCGATCAAATCATAAGTAGACGAGGGTGACACGTTGAGACCTGTTTACATCTGGTATTTTAGTCTATCTAATTTTTTTTTGTCTCTGTCTGTAGGCCAGCAGTCTCAGAGTTCTGGTTCTGGAGGGTCGCATTCCTCCAGTGGTTCCTCAGGGTCTGGCAGCCTGCCTTCCAATTTATCTTACACTTCTTACATCCTTAAACAGACTCCGCAGGTAATAGTCTTTGCTGTAAATTGTTTAAAGTCAAGATTTTGACACACACTAACTCTGTAGAATGGATCCTGACATACTATTTAGTTCAATTTAAACAGCTATAATTTGAAATCTTACTCGTACTTTTACTTTGTTCACAGAGTAACTCTTGCACTACTCTATAAATGACCTCTATTAAATGTGTTTAGCTCAGTATGTGCTCTTGTTGTCCAAAGCAATGTCCAGTCAAAGACACACACACACACACACACACACACATCCCAAAAGCCTTTCCCTGTCAGTTTGTGTTACGTTGACAAAGTCACTATTGATCTTTTCAGGGCACATTTTTGGTTGGCCAGCCAGGGGGCTCTGGAAAACAGAGCTCTGGTGGTCATGTGGCATCGAGTCCTGCTTCCAGTACTCAGCAGGCCATTCGGGTCACAGCAGGACAGAAGGCAGCCATTTTGGCTCAGGTCTGTAACAAAGTAAGGACTTAACAAAATCTGTGAATTTTTTTTTCTTTGTTTTTTCCCTTCTACCTTATATAGTTATATTGCTACAGGGATGTGTAATGTAATGTTATTCAATGTGTATTCCAATAATTATTATAAGTGTTAAAATTATTACTATAATTTAATTTATATTAAAGTTATTTTATTTATTATATAAATATAGAAGCATATTGGATAATAGACACGTGTTTAGGTCATGCTGTAGGTTTGTTTTTGCATGCATGGTAATGCAGTTGAAAGATGTTTTGCCTTTATTTCGCAGTACCTGACCCCATTTAACTTTTAATTACATTCAGCATGCAAGCTCACAATTCAAAATATAATTTCTCTTTGGGTCTGTAGATAGTGATGCAGAAAACACTGAGATGAATTCAACAGCACATTAATTTCTCTTGCTAAAACAGTAAGCTTCAATAAAATAAAATAAAATGTTAAAACACACACACTCACATGACCCAGATTGAGTGGGATCAGTTTAGCTACTGTATAAAAGCAAACGTATTCAGAGGTTTGCCATTATTTCCTCCCTCTCAGCCATCGATTTCTTGCTTTCTCTCACTCTCTCTCCATCTCATTGATCTTTCTTTATCTTTTTTCTTTTTTTCCACTTGCTGCACTTTCATTAGCGTTACACAACGCCTCTTCTGAAGAGCTCACACTCTCTAGAGCCCTTTCTATGTGTGTGTGTGTGTGTCCTGATTATCAGATAGAGGCTAATGAGTATGCCTGCAGCTGACATTTGAGCTGTAATTCAACCTGTAAACACACGCTCATATGCCTCTCTTCCTTCTTTCCTTCCTTCCTTCTTTTGCTACCTTTCTTCTTGTTAATTATCAATTTGAATCTTACCCTCATTATTCTCATCATAAAGTGCAGCACATAGGGCACCATGATTTCTGCTCATCATTTTTTTTATTATAATTTTTATCGCCTTCAGTACAAGTAAATCAATCCTTTTCCTCTGGTGTGATAGACCTGCTAGAAATTGTTTCTGTACAGTAAAATGATTATATTTATCGTTCGGCACCTGACATACTTGAGTACTCTGGAGGTCATGGTTAGGTGGAGTGTTTGTGTTTGAAGGGTATTTGCAGTGTGCTTAAGAGAGAGAGAAGGAATATTAGAAGGAACGAGATGGGCCTTAGGAACTGAACATGCAAGAATGAGTTTGAGAAACAAGTCTTCTTGCTAAATCATTGCATTTGCTTTATGTAAAAGGGATACTTGCAGTCTTTTTCTCACCCTCTTTTTAAGTCCAGTGAATATATTGGCATGAATATTAAAGTACATTATTGCCAAAGTGGTGTAGGAAAACATTTCGGTTTATACATAGAGTGTATGAATAGATAAATTAAATTAAATGGAAAAAATAGTACTAAAAATCCATTTCACTTCTGTAATGTTATGTTTTAAAATTAAACAAGAAAAATTTTGGGAGGGACTTGTTTTTGTGAACAATGCATCTAAATGCATTACATGCAAGTCTAAGGCCCTGTTTCCACCTGGTATTAAGTTTTGGTCGATCGGATCACAAGTGGACGAGGGAGACACATACCCGTTTACACCTGATATTTTAATCCGTTTCTTTTGTCCACTTTCAACCACTTCTGTCCTGATTTCTTCGAGAGGAGGGTCTATGGGCGGGTAAATGTTTGTTTTTTTTTTCAGATCTTTCGATCTAATGGACAAAGTAAGCTTGCACAATTTACGTATAAATGCTACTGGAGATGACAGAAAAACATATGGAGAGCATCAGCTTTCGTTTCTCCTCTGACAGCCGCAACACCGGCCAAAGGCGGTGAGTGCGTTTTAGAAATCAGGAATGGTGAGAGAACATTGTGCTTGATACGTTTTTCATCTTCAAACCAAACTTGGGTCTTCAGTCGACAATGTTTAAATCCTGTCTGGCTAGCGCGCTTTCCATAATATTTACGCGTTAGGTCAGCAGGCGGTTTTTAGTGGTTGTTCGAACGCATTCGACCACATAAGCGTTTCTACTATGAAAGCAATCCGGTCATGTGTTTTCGACTACCTCTGGAAGTGGTCGAAAGTGGACAAGCTCAAAACTTTTTACACCCCGTTTACACCTGTATTTAGTGTCGTCCACTTGTGATCCAATCGACCAAACTGCATCTTAATACCAGTTGGAAACGGGGCCTAAGACTCAATCTGTTTAAATTTGTTTCTAATATATGTATTTTTGGGTTTTCAACTTCTTTCTGTTAATGTTTGATTGACAGGTGGTGGGTGGTTCTCAGGGTTCTCAGGTGAAGCTGTCAGACGGCTCAGTGAAGATGGTAACAGCTGCCGCAGCAAGTCACCTGAACAAGCCAGGCACAACAACCCTGAGAATGACGGGAGGTGTCATCACTGCCACAAGCTCCACCCCAACAACTCCCAGTTCCACGCCAACCTCTCAACAGGTAAGAGATGTATCTTTTTTCTATATTGTCTGACAAGGCGTGACACATTGACTTGAGAATTGATGTATGTAGTAGGTAGCTCCGTCCTTACCAGCATTCTGTTGCTTTGACATGATGGAAACTTGTCTTGTGCATGGGTCACGAAGTTAATATATTCAAGTCATTTTGTCCATCTACAGCCTCTCTAATGTTTTTCCCTGTACAGTCAGCAGAAGCCACTGGAACATTCTCCACTCATCCATTACCTCAGACAGCTAAAGCACCACCGCAGCACCCTGTGCTTGTAGCTGCCAATCAAGCTGCGGTGATCAGTGCGGCCAAGAGTGCTAGCTCTGCCGCCAACACAGCAAAGAGTTCTGCCTCTGGCACTGGAGCCGTAGTCACAGTCGCCAAGACCGTCAACATGCCTCTCATCAGTCTGTCAAAGGGGGCAGGGTCGTCTGTAGTGGGCGGGTCCAAAAGCTCCAGCCCCTCATTGGTCACTGCAGCATCACTGATTGGTGGAGGAACGCTCAGTGGGAAAACTGCTGCCACCATCTCAGGTAACCAGTCATCTGCTTGCCAGAGTTGGCAAATATTTTGTCCTCAAAGGATTAGTTCAATCCAGAATTAAAATTTTCTGATAATTTACTCACCCCTATGTCATCCAAGATGTTTGTCTTGCTTACTTCAGTCGAAAATAATTTAAAGTTTTTGAGGAAAACAGGATTTTTCTCCATATAATGGACTTCAACAGGGACCAACGGGTTGAAGTCTAAATTGCAGTTTCAGTGCAGCTTCAAAGCGCTCTACATGATCCCAGCCGAGGAATAAGGGTCTTATCTAGCGAAACAATCTGTCATATTTTTTTTTTTAAATAAATAAAAATTCACACATTACGTAATCACGTTGTAAAGGTCACGCATGACATAGGCGGAAGTACTGACCCAGTGTTCTTTGAAGCTGCACTGAAACTGCAATTTGGACCTTCAACCCGTTGGTCTCCGTTGAAGTCCACTATATGGAGAAAAATCCTGGAATGTTTTCCTCAAAAAGGAAATTTCTTTTCGACTGAAGAAAGACATTAACTTCTTGGATGACATGGGGTTGAGTAAATTATCAGGCAATTTTAATTCTGGAGTGTACTAATCCTTTAAGGTGCAGTCACATTTACCACATTTACAATTTTTGCCAGTAAAATCCAGTCATTTTAATAGAAATCCAAATCATCTAGAATTTCGCATGAGGGTGAAAGATTTCCCCACGCAGATTTCACAACTGGTTGAAATTGGTGATGCGAATTTGCAGCACTGACCAACAGAAAGCTGCTTGGATTGAAAGTGACTTCTTTGTGAGCTGTGCTTCATATATCGCTGCACTATTGACAGTAGACAATGGACCTTTTTTGCCCACAAAATTTCGCTAATATGACCACACCTTTAGAATGACAAACCGCTAAAGCTCTCACTGACTCTCACAGATCCCAAATGTAATTACATAAATTTAATCTGGTGACTGAATGGCCTTGACCATTAGCTTCAGGAGTGAAATAAATATTTCTCAACACAGTGAATTAGTGGTGGGTTGTATGCAGGGCTTGACATTAACTTTTTTGCTCCCCAGCCACTGTGGATAGTGGTTTTCCAAAGTTACTAGCCACTCAGCATTTTCACTGGCCACAATTTTGCTGTTGGGAAATTACATTTTATATGATTAAAGTTGACTTTGGCATGCTTAAATTACTTCATTTTGGGTCATTTTACTTGATTAGCTAGATTTAAAACCCTTTCAAACTTTCAAATGCAGATTGACCACCTAAATCAAGACTAGGCCTACATGGTATATCAGCTGGTATGTACAGGTGGGCAAGGGGCGGGTAATATGACCATAATATGATACATTTTATAATTGTATAAGTTATTTTTGTTAGGCTATATAAAAAGAACAAAAAAGCAAATTAGCGAATTACAAATACAATAGTAAATTAAATAGCCTAAACTCTTTTTTCAGATACAGTAGGTTTATTTAACATTTATTTAACATCTTCTGTTGTTTGATTAACATTAATGACATACAGATATTTAATTGGGCTGCTTAATGCATGTACATAATATACTGACACATATCCAGTTTTTACCCACCTGTTTACGTACACTTAAGCCATAACCGACTGTATTCACGCGAGATAGGCCTACTCCACACGATGGACATTTTGACATCTGTGTGTGCGTGTTTTTGACCATTCAGGCGCAAGGAGATCTGATCGCGCACGCGAGAGAACGCTTCTGTTGTGTGTCATTCAGTGCGATTCCCCCGATCCCGCCTTCACTAACTGCAAGTTAAACGATAACGAATTGTGATCGGATTGTAATTTTGTGCTACAACGAGCTTAGCTACCTTTCGTTTGACTGTAGGCTGAAATTATATTCAACCTGCCAAAGTGGCTAGTGGGAGTGGCTGTGTTACCCGCCACAGCTGAAATCTACCCGCATTTGGCGGGTTGGCGGGTGTTAATGTCAAGCCCTGGTTGTATGTCACAGTCTTATAACTTTGTGTATTACAGTAACTGTATCATGATTCGTGAATGGAAAAATGAAAAATGCATATTTTTGGATAATGCAAGCTGTCCACCCCTTCTCTGAATTAATTGCCATAAAGTTCATCCATCCATAGCTTGAAATGCATCATTTGTTGAGTTTTTTGGCCACAGTTTTGTGTTCAAATATGATTCTCTTCACTTGCAGGTATGTTGAAGTTGCACCCAGCTCAATCCAGTTCCCAGCAGACGGTTCTCACCATCCCAGCCAATCAGCTCAAGCAGCTCAGTGTGGGCAGTGGGTCCTCGGCGCTGCAGACTATCTTGATGCCTGTTGGCAAAGGTAACAGCACCCTGTTCCTCTGATGCCCACACAGCCTTACTCATACTCCTGTTCTCTACAGTCCCGAAGGCTATGAGTCTGTGTAATATTTTAAAGTTAGACTTCTTATTTTCAACTTCATGCTCTAGTTAACTACTGTGACACATAATCTCTGTTCCAAAACCTAAAGAGGTGACTTGTGGTTGTAGTTCAAGGCTGATAACCAAAAGATTGTAGATTCGGTCCATGATTCATCACATTTGTGATCTTAGCAAGGTGATCTTGCATGTTGTGATGGGCCGTTTCAGGTTGTGGAGTTTTAATTCTGCCAGCCTTCATGGACTGACATTTTTTTTGTCAGCCATGTTGAGCCTGCCAGATTGTATTTATCAGAGATGTTTGTTTTTGTTTAGCATTCATCAGCGATGACAGTAATAGGTGAAAAGAGCTTCAGAGACACTCTCCTGTCAGATATGGTTTTCATTTTCTCATTTTGCGCTCTCTCTACCTGGTTGCTAGCTTTGTTTTAGATTGATCTGTGCAGCACAGTGGCAGTAGAAGCTGTCTCAGTTTGGTTTATTTATTGGTTAATGAATACAGTACATTAGTACATCAGAGCAGTAAGACAGGCCATTTCCTGTAACAATATGCAAGCTGTTGTCATAGTGATAGAGAGGGATATGAGTAAGGAAGAAAGTAATTGAGAGATTACAGGATTCAGTGATTGAGAAATAGCAGGCTTGAGTGCTCTTAACATTTATGAAAGACAACAGGAACTGTATGAATCAGAACATAAAAAACACTTTAATGTTACCTTAGTCATGTCGGAATGATGGTTTTTCACTAAATTAGCACTAGGGGTGGCCAATATGAACAAAATGAAACTTCACAAAATGAAAAATTTTATTTCCAGATAATATATAGTAAATATATGGAGGTTGTAAGCTGGATCACGAACAGTTACTGATCTGTCCTTGAGTAACAACTATTTATCACAACCTCTGTTTTTTATTGTCCCTTTGTATTGACATTTGTTCACAAAGTCCGGTGTGAAATGATTCGCGCAGACATAAACAAATTTCGGTAGAGTTGAGGGAGCATTTTCTTCGAAAACAAAATGAATCCACCTCATCTTCAGTGGCTCAGATTTAGGGAGTAAATGGAGAGACCTATGTGGATTAATCCATCCAGCTACAGAACACCTAAAACGCTTAGGAGACATTCTCGTCAGTGCAGCAATGGCGGACTGTGAACTCGTGTCTGTCAACATTCGTGGGCGGGGCCTGTGGCTAATGTGACGTCACATTGCCAGGGATCTGGAAACGGCTTGTTCTGAGACACTGCTTATGATTTACGGGGATTAAAAAAAAAAAAGGAGTGGTTGGATTTTTATCATTATAGGGTGGTTGTGTACACACACTGCCAACACACATTTATAGCCAAACACCATGCAAAAGTGAATTTTGCATAATAGGTCCCCTTTAAGTTCTGTCATTATTTACTCACCCTCAAGTTGTTCCAAACCTGTATGCATTTCTTTCTTCTGTTGAATACAAAAGAAGATATTTTGAAGAATGTTGGTAACCAGCGAGTTGACAGACCCCATTGACTTCCATAGTATTTTTTACCTATTGTGGAAGTCAGTGGCTACCTTCAACTGTTTGGTTACCAACATTCTTCAAAATATCTTCTATGTGTTCAACAGAAGAAAGAAATTCATACAGGTTTGGAACATCTTGAAGGTGAGTAAATGATAACAGAATTTTCATTTTTGGGTAAACTATCCCTTTAAGGCTACACATTGTGTTGCTGCTGGTCTCCCGTGATCAGAAAAGCAATTTTTGTAGCCTTTGTAGCAATTAAAGTAAACTTAAAAGCAATTATTGGTGCTAATGGTATCCCAGATGACCCAAAATTTACATTTTTAAATTAATGCATTTAGCAGATGCTTTTATCCAAGGTGGCAGATAATTACCAACGGATAAAAAATGAATACTGCACACTAATATAGAATACTTTTGTATTATGGCTTGTCTATTAATGATCCACAAATAATAAAGTCAAAGTTAATTTACCCTTGTGCCTCTGAATCATTCGGGACTATCCAGAAAAGATTTTTCCTTCAGGCCTAGTTAGCTGTAACAGAGATACAATATCAATCACATTCCTAAGGCACAATCTCTGCTGTTCATTTTGTTACAATAGCTTTGGTAAAGCTATTCGATGGGTGAAATAGACAGAAAGAAATTTTAAATGGCCAACCAAAATTACTTGAGTGTATAGTAATAAAAACTTCTGGACGTCCAAAAAGTGCTGCTCTGAAAAAGCATGAAATCAGCAATATCTGACATAGCAGTTTGTTTTTAAACCGTGATACAATTTTTCACGGTTCTTTTATGAATAGAAAGTTCAAAGAACAGCATTTATTTAAAATAGAAACTTTTGTACCATTATAAATGTCTTTACTGTCACTTTTGATAAATTTAATGCATCCTTGCTGAATAAAAGCATTAATTTCTTAAAAAAAACCTTACTGACTCCAAACCTTTGACTGTTAAATAAACCTATGTGTGTTTTGTGTTTCAGTTGTGCCGTCTGGTGCTAAAGCATCTAGCAGCAACACAACCACGAGTGGAACTGCTTCCTCAGCATCCACACCTGTAGCTCAAGGTAAGATGTACTGTACACACACACACACACACACACACATTCATACAGTGGAAATAACATCAAGGAGTTATACGTGTATAGCTATTCAATCCACTGAGTTCAAACTTTTTCTTTACCTCTGTTGTGCTTGTCTTGTTACATAGTTAAAACTGAACCTGGTTTGGTTGGCTCCACTTGTACAACTCCAGTACCCCAAACATCTGCTCCAGCCTCTTCAGCACCCACCTCTGCTCCCCTGGCGACAACCCCTACATCCACAGACACAGCTGCTATTAAAGAAGAACAGGGCATGGAATCTACAACACATGAACTCATCAAGTAAGAAGCACACAATGTGTGTCTCAGTTCTGACCTTTCTGAATATCTGTGTTTCCCTAAGAATTCTGTTTCTGCAGAGGGTCATTGACACCCACAGATATGCACATTCACCATTGTAAATGTTTTAATTAAACGTTGTCATAGCAACAACCAGTCAGTAATAATACTGATGTAATTGTCATGAAACTTGAAAAAAAAAAAATTGATCTTTAAAGATTCTTTAAAATAGTGCTGACATTTTGAGTTAGAGATTTCACCAAAAGTAATGACTTGCATTTTCTGGAGTGAATAAATAGTTCATTCTTTAATCGCTCAGACCAATTCTAACTTAGCAAGCAATTTTTCTGACCAATTCAAACTCGTGACACTACAACCTAATGGGTAAAACACAATAGAAAGATGTGTCATCTGTTTATGTCTTTTTTATTTTGCAGTGCCTACTAGTCTTTCTCTCGTATCACATTCAATCTAGTCTGCAAACTCACAACTAAAAAACAAAAACCTTGTGTTGCTGTGGGGCACCACTGCTGCTCAATGTCAGTGCAGGAAACTCTTATTTTAAGTTTTTTATAATGTTGAAAGCTTGTAATATTTGTAAAAATATTTATTAAAAAACTGTCAATCTCTCTCAGTACGGAGCACATCGAGAACATGACGCAACTTCTGACGGCCATAGTGAAGAAATTTCCTCTGATTATCCCTGAGAAAAGTAAGTTTAACTTCAAAGATTTTAAAGTCAGCATGAAATGAAAATTCACCCTAGTTCATTTCTAAATGCATGTTATTCATCCATGCATACACTGGTTTTCAAAAGTTTGGGGTTAGTAACATTTTTTTAAAATAAGTCTCTTATGCTCACCAAGCATTTATTTGATCAAAAGTACAGTAAAAACAGTAATATTGTGAAATAGTATTACCATTTAAAATAACTCTTTTCTATTTTATATTTTAAAATATTTCTATTTATATTTTATATTTTCTATCTTTTATATTTTAAAATGTAAGTTATTCCTGTGTTGGCAAAGCTGAATTTTCAGCATCATTACTCCAGTCTTCAGTGTCACCTGATCCTTCAGAAATCATTCTAATATGCTGATTTGGTGCTCAAGAAACATTTCTTATTATTATCAATGTTGAAAATCATTGTGCTGCTTAATATTGTGAAAACCTTGATGCTTAAAGTTCAAAAGAACAGCATTTATTTGTAATGGATTTAGAATTTTTTCTAACAATGTAAAAGTCTTACTTTTACTTTTGATCAATTTAATGCATCCTCCTCGCTGAATAAATGTAATAAATTTCTTTTAAAAAAATCATAGTAACCCCAAATTTTTTGAAAGATGGTGTGTTTCTTTTTTTCTTTTCTTTTTTCACCTCATAATTTTTAATCAAAATGTCATAACTCTTCCAGTGAAATGACAGACATATACCAGCATTCTTCAATCATTTAGTCCACTTTAGGGCTTAGTGCGATTATGAATTCGTAAATGCTGCGATTTATTTATTTATTTTTTTTATGCGCAGCTTGTCAGTGAAGCACGGCTCTGTGATCAGTAGTAAATGCTGCTCTAAAAGTACTGCGCTTAGTCGCTTATAACATGCATTTGAAAAAGCAACACACGTCAAACATCTTTCCAAACATGAGAAGCATTTACGAACCTCTTGTCCACCAAAAGACAACATTTAATAACATGTTTTTACTCCAAACTCACTTCATAATGTCAGTCGAGTGTTTGAAATAACATCCTTCTGTGAGATGATGTAGCTTCTTATACAGAATAAGGCACACAACAAATTATTTCATAGTATTCTGTACAGTGATAAAGACTATGTCGATTAGCATTGCATTATAAATATACTTTATTATCATGAAAATACCCACAAAGGCTTGAAGAACTCAGATAAAACCATATATTGTCGTAATCATGTGTTTATTAGTCGTGTTTAATGAATCAAAGCATTTCAGTCTTCTGTTTATTCAGCTATTCAGGGATTTCCTGGAACTATGTGCATTATCTTTCTTCTGCTGGGCATATTTGAAGTTTCTGTGCGAGAGCGCCTTCTGGCTTTCAGATGGAGCAGCATTTAGCCGTGTTTTACTGACAAGCTGCTCATAAAAAATCGCATCCAATTGCCAAATCGCGTGTGGTTTAATTTCGATTAATCGTGCAGCCCTAGTCCACTTAAATAATGTAAATGTACCCTAAACCAGACCAACAGAGGTATGTGTGTGTGTGTGCTTTACAGATGAGGACTCTCATCCATTCTGCGCCACCTCTGTGGATCAGTACTACTCATGGAACATCGGCAAACGCAGAGCTGCAGAGGTACAGGAGTGTTTGTGTTTCATCTAGTCTGAGTACTTCTGTAAGCTCTTTTGGATTGTGTTCATTTAATTTGTGTCTTTCTCTCTGTGTAGTTGCAGCGAGCAGTGGCTGTGCGCCGTGTATGCGCTGATCTGTTAGAGAGAACCCCTCGGCTTCAGGCCCTCACACCACCCAGAACTAAAGAGGTGCTCCACTGGTGCCGTCTCCGTGGTTACACACCCCCTGACCCTGAACCCCAGCGCACAGAGGAGGACTCCATTGAGGACATACTCACACAAATCGACAGTGAACCGGGTGAGTGTGTAGTTTATGTAACGACACACATGCGTGTGTCCAGTAGGGTTTGTGTGTGTGTGTTTTGAACCCGTAGTTGAGGTTAATTCATCATGTCCTCTGTCTCTCTCAGCTATCCAGAGCTTTGACTTACACAAGACTTGGCACAGACAATGCAGTAGTGTTCTCTCTCACTCTCTCAGTGATGGTGCATTAGCCTGTATAATGATGAGATAATCAGTATTCAGAGTTGGGCATGAATTCAACTCTCAGAATTCATAGTTCAGTCATAAGCAGCTGAAATTCAACATCAGCTCTGTTTCAATCCCTACTGAGCTTCCTAGCTAGACAGCATTTTAAGGCATTTTAACTATGCTCCAGATGCTATTCCACACAGTTTTTACTGTCTCATAAGATATCAAAATTATGCTGCCTTATCCACCTTTTTCCTAACGAGCCGGCACTTACGGTTTGGGTTTAATTTACGATATATGCTATATATCCAATGAATAATAAATTGGAATGCACTAAGAATCTTTTGTTTTTTCACCAAATTCTCACATCTCTTTCCAGGTTTGCTTTTGCACGGATGCTTTAAAATTGAATTGTCTCCCATTTTTACTTCTAATCCCTATTAACAGTGTTTACTGGAATGTTTCTAAAGCAGATAAATACAGTAATTATTGTCCGTCAAAATGCCATGTCCATTTGTTATAGGCTTTTTTGGGCTTGTTATTTTTTTCCATATTAAAAGTTAGTGACAACTTAGCTCAGCTGGAGTGTGTACATGGCCTTTGTGCCAGTGTCATAGTTATTTTAATGGAGAAAAGTCAGCTGTTAATATGATCACAATGCTTCCAAAACAAGGGTGGCCAGAGACCATGGCTGCATCCGAAAACCTAGGCAGCTTGACCTGTTGCCTCACTGCCCTATCAGGTAATGACTTTGCAGGCAGCGTTAGTGCATGAAGGCATCTCATGAAACTGATTCGGACAGATTTCTGAGGCAGTGTAACGGTTTAATGATCTACAGCAAAATAGCGTGAGCTTTGGTGATATCTAAGAGAATATTTAATTACTACAATAGTAATTTCTCGCTAGAAATGACATCAAAAGTGGAAAACAATGGTCAAAAAACATACATTTACACACAAACTGACCACCAGCTGTAACTTTCAGATGCCATCTTTGTTTTTTAGCTCAACTGTCAGAGAATGGAAAGCACAGAATTGTGGGATATCCAAAGGCAGTGAAGGATCATACATCGATGCTGCCTTCAAGGCAGTATTTTTTAGTTTTCGGATGCAGCCCATGTAGCTACACCTGAGTTTAACGGAAGTTATTCAAAGCATCATGAGGCGTAGGAAAAAGGTGGATAGTAAAGCCTATTTTGGCCAAAATTTATGCTGCATTTAATGCAAATTTTGCGTAAAAGGCTGTTCCAGAATGCATTGCGATAAACTGATGGTGAATCCAAGAAGAAAAGTGTTGATTATAAATATATTTTATTTAGTACTGAAAATCATGCCAGTTACATCCAGTGGACTCTTTCACCCAAATTTAGTTTTTGCCATGTTTTTTTTTTTTCTAATAGAGTGTTGAGTCATTAGCTTAGCAATGTGCTGATGTCATACTCTATTGGTATCGACTGTGAGGCATAATGCACCTCACGTGAGCGCTGTTTGTTTGAACAGAGTGACCACTAATGGAGATGTTGTCCATAAGGAGTGTTTTTAAATTAATCACTAATGAGGTTTATTTTCAGTTAGCATGTTGCCTTGTGCAGACAGTAGATGGCGAGGATACTCACTAAGGAGTCTTGTTTGTTGTACTTTTTTTCCTGCCTTCTTCGGTCTTCATTAATGTACTTTCTTAGGTTGCTTTTGTAGAGTTATTGTACAGAGTAAAACATCCTTGGGTTTGTAAAGACACTATACAAACTATTAATAATAATAATAATAATAATAACAGTAATTGATTATAATTAGGCACTATATAACTAATAATAATAATAATAAATTCATATAATAAGCATTAGGTTATATACAAACTATTATTATTAATAATTAATACTAATATATTAATTGTTTATAATGATTAAGCAAAATACAAATTATCATTATTGATAAAAATAATAGTATTGTTAATAATAATAGAAAAATGTTGGGAACGGAGCCATACTGTTGATCAAGAGTATTGTTAGTTTTTGGTGTGTTTTGTGTAGCTCTACTAGCTGCTTGTCAGGAGTTGTGTACTGTTTTACACTAACACGTTTGTGTGTGTGTGCTTGTTAGAGTGTAGCTCGACTCTGACGGGCTGTGAGGAGTTGTCTCAACGTCTGGAGCAACTTCAGAGGATTCTGAAGGCAGAGCCTGACGAGGAAGATGATGAGCCTCTTGACATCATCAGCGTGAAAGACATAGACGCTGCCAAGGTCAAAGTCAAACTGGAACAGGAAGAGGCCGAACAGGAACCCAAGTTTTTCTTGGGGCGCTGCCCATCGACCCAGTTCATCAGAGACACGGCGGAGCAGGTGAGTGAGATTGAAATGATCTTCGAGTCTGCCTGCCCGCATCCAGACTTTCTGCTGTGTCATACATGTAATAATATGTGTGTGTTAGATCGGTGTCACGCTGCAGCAGGTGGAGGTGGAGAAGAATGTTTTTGCTCCTGTCGTGGAGACCATGATTCTTAAGGTAAATAGTCTGATATTGAGTAATTTGTTTTTAGTTTATGAGAGAAGTTTACTTTATGTACTTTTTATTATTGTTTTTCACGACAAATTGTTTTACTTCATTTTACTTTTAGTGAGAACAGACATTTTTCCTGAGAAGGACAGTGTTATGATTGATGCATTTTTAACATGTCAATGCTGAATGTTGTCTAAATCTCTCATAGGCTGTGGAGCAGTTTGCCAGTGAAGTCCTCAGGGAGTCTTTAGCCAATGCCCATGGGAAATCCCAGCAAAACAGGTCAGTGTGTCTGCCTGTATGCCAGTACAAGATTAATCAGGACAGATGGGTAAACCAGCAGGATTCAGAGTGAAAGTAGTCCTAAACTCTGTTCTTTTCAGATTTGTACCATTATTTCATGGTCAATTTTGATGAACTCTGAGCATTGAACTTCATCTAATGTGATTCTATCATGATTGTGGGAGAAAGTGCTTTATGATAATGTTTAATTGTCAGAGCACTGAGAATAGCTCATGAAAATCTGATTTATGTGAGTTGTAGAGCAGCAAAGCCCAGCCCTGAGAGAGAAGAGAAGAGATTGGCTCAGTGCTGCTCTACTTACTCAGCACATCTGCTTTCATTCACATGCCTGACACACACACGCAGATCGAGCAGAATATTTCATCAGGCTTTTATACATTCTTCTGTAACTGCCTTTTATAGTGATGATCAGTCAAGCAGGAACTGGTCGATGTGTCGTACATTAACAGAAAGCAGCAGTTTGACAAGACTCTAAGACCTCTCATTTAATGCTCAAAGGTCAATAACCCATTATACCAAGATAGCAAATGTACCGTGAGATTTCTCTCTCTCTCTTTCCCATCCTTGTTTCATCCCTCTCTTCTTGTCTCCACAGAACTCCGAGAGAGATATCGGCTATGGACATGCATCAGGCCATTAGCTCTATTCCCACCTGTGATTTTCTGACTAATAGGTAATTTTGCTCTCATTATAGACTTCTCTAAATTTTTTTTTTTTCTCAACTATCAGCAGTGTCTAGCATCAGTGTTCCCACGGTCTTGAACAAGCTGGAAACGTGAGGACATTTTATTGCAGTTTTATTTATTTTTTTAAACCTCTGTCTCTGATAGGTACATGGGCATCATGGTGAAGGATGAAAGCCACGCTGATTAACTTCACCCCTTGGCATCTGACCACAGGTGGACTACCACACACTCACATTGTGTAAAGATGGACAATGTGCAAGGGCTGACCAATCACAGGTGCAAATATCCTCTGACTTGCCCATGTCTTAATGGAGGTCAGCCAGTGTTAGGACAAGAGCTCTACTGAGCTCAAGGGAAAGTCACCAAACGGATAGTAACATAATCTTGACATGCAGCCCAAACAGTGTTTGTTTCGTATGGCTACATCACTCTATTTATTAGTTTTTCACGCTTCCTTCATGAATTCTATGATATTTATGAACAATGATCCAGTATATTAATGTAAGCATCAGTACAAAAACTACAGTAGTGTTATGAGCAGGTACAGTAGATGCTTCACGCAGCAGATTCATTAAGACCCTCAATCTCTGCAAATGAAATTCATGATCACATGACCCTGCTCTGCCGTTGACACAGAACTGTTTAGCGTATATTAGTCTTAAAGGAATAGTTCACCTGAAAATGACTTTTCTGGAATGATTTACTGATCCTCATGCTGTTCCGAATCCGTAACAACATGGTGGTGAGTAAATAATGACAGAATTTTCAGTTTTGGGTATTTCTTTAACCAGAAATACAGACATTAAATGAGCCATTGATCATTTAACTACTGTTTTTCTGTTCTTTATCAAGCGGGATTTATTTGGAGAAGGTAATTACTTTTTGTGCAGCTTATGTGAAATCATCCCTTTTTTTTTGGGTCTTAAATGATCTTCTCATGTGGTTTTAAGAACTTTGGGTGGAGTCCTTTTTGAGTCGCACATCTTCACTAGTTTCACACTTAGGCAAAGAATGTCTACGAAAAGTCTTAATCATGTTTTCATATGAATCATTTTCATACAATTAGGAATTATGAAGGATTGAACTTCAGTGATTGTGGAAGTTTTTTTGTATTTGTGTCATTTTGGGGGCATTGAGGAAAATGTGCAGATTATCTGCTAAAAAAACTATCTGTTGTGTCCTTTGGTTTGGTGGGGTGTTTTGTCATACGACTAGCATCAGTTTCTGTGTGTGTTTGCGTTTAAAACACATCAAGAAATGTTTTGGTGTGTTTATGTGGATGGGAACGAATGTATTTCTGTGTTTATTCAGTGTTAAAGTCAGTCTTCACTTGTCTAACCGAACTCCTGGATGTTTTTCCTTCACATTGTGTATCAGAAAATGACTATTCTTGTATTAAAAACTAAGATGGTTTCATCTGTCCTGATTTGTTCTATTCTTTTTCCTCCTGAACCAGTACAAATGAAATGTCACATAGCAAAACAATAACAGGATGAACTTTAGAGGGATGCATGTGTAAGCCGATTTACCCACAATATTTAGCCGCTTTTTCAAGTTTTCCTCTAAAAAGATGTTTTGTTTTGTTTTTTTTCATGCTAAAGAGTTTTGTGCTGTTTTATAGATGGTTTAAGTCTACTTAATAGGCATGAAAATGTCTCGTGAATAGTTAGGACTTAAATATTTCATTTGCTCTAAATTGCCCTTTACCAATGCAATTTCTATAAATAATTAAAGCTGCAAGTAGCATTTATCAGGGTTCAAGCATTTTAAGGCCTTTAAGCACATAAAAAGGTATTATATTTTATTTAGCAAGCATGTAAACACTTAGATCATAGATGGAAAAGACCATTTACAGCCAATACAGGCAATTTAGTAAGGAAAAATAAGGTTTTTTGACAGTTATAGCGCCACCTATTGCCCGATCTCCACCACTTTTTTTGGGTGTCCTCAGAGTGTGCCCATACACATGCGTTAATTTTGGTGAAAATATCTCATTTCGTTTTGGTTATAGATACTTATATATATGAGAGCATAAAAAATGACCCATGAGCACCTTTGGATTTTTTTGCCGCTTCCTATCAAAATTTTGACATTTGGGCAGTGACATTTAGTTAACCAACTTAGGTTCCGTGTTTCCTACGCTGGTTTCGTCTCGATCGGACTAACGGTTTCGAAGATATCCGCAAAAGTTTTTTAAGCGCTAAATCACAACGTTGCACAAACCATAAGCCGAAGCCTGGCAAGTCTGGTAGCGTTGGACTCTGCAAGGTTTCAGGAGTCTAAGGACGTGAGTCCCGTGAAAATAAGTTGACCACACCCAAAGTTATATACATTTTCAGCCAAAACCATTAAAAATATGTTTTTTAAAGCTTTTTAACAGTTATAGCACCACCTTTGGTCTGATTTCCATAAAAGTTGGCATGCTTCTTTAGAGTCATATGCTGCATGTGCTCAGTTAATTTCGTGAAGTTTTGAGTTTTCGTTTAGGTTTTTGAGTATATTTTGTTACGCCCATATTTTGTTAAAACCTAGGACTAGTTTGTGAAAGTAGGTTTTTCACGTAATTGCGAATAATTAATGAATGATTGGATTGACAGCATTGGTTCTTGAGGCAGAGTTGTTCAGTATGAGGAGATCTATCAAATGATATGCATATTGTGTGGATCTGTGAAACCGCACGTGATTACAGAGGCCAACTTAGCGCCAACTAGTGGCCAATTTCTTTCAAAATTCTTACAGACCTCTAGGACCATGATTCGAACATGCCCATCGAGTTTCATTCCGATCGGCCTCCGTTAACCTTGTCTAATAGGTGCTCAAACTTCATTGGCCGATGACTGCCATGTTTTTTGAGATACGCCAGTGTGCTCGTAGACACTGCATGCCAAATTTCAAGTAAATCGGACTAACGGTCAGGTGGTTATAGCTGTTTTCATGTTTTTTTCCCTGTTATAGCGCCATCTAGAGTCCAATTGACGCAATTTTTTAATCGTGACCAAATATTGAGCCCCTACACGTGTACCGAGTTTGGTGAGAATATCTCATTTCGTTCTTGAATTATAGCCATTTTAGTAAAAGTGGCTCTGCCCTCATCGTACATTTTGCCGCCCCTTAGCGACCGTGAATCAAAATTTCAATTTTATTATTGATATTCAGACTCCAGAGAACATTTCTGCACTGGTTTGGTTCCGATTGGGCGAAAAACCTAGGACAAAATTCAAAATGGCAGAACATTTTCTCAGGCAGAAATAAAATTGGAGATATACGTTTTGTTCGTCTTGAGCCAAGGGTTACAGTGATATAAGACTTGAATCTACGACAAACGGTCTATGAGTTATGAGCGATTTTGAACTTTTGATCGCTGTAGCGCCACCTATTGGCCGATTGGGTTCATACTCTGTCAACCTCTCCCCAAATTGAGACCTATCATCTGGCCAAGTTTCAAGTCGCTAGGCCTTACGGTTTGGTCCGCACAATTTGTTTTACGGCGGAAGAAAAATAATAAAAATCCTTACAATTACAACAGGGTTACAGCATTAAGTGCTTGAACCTCTAAAAATAAATAAAATAAAGACATGGAAATGTCTGTTGTAAATCGTCAATCGCAGCACTTTTTATTTGCTTCAACTTGCTCTTTATAGAGCAATTTCTATAATATGATTTTGTCTTTAATAATCAACTTGTCAAAAGTCATGGAAATTCATTGGTCAAAGGTGTAGGAACCCTGTATCATCATTATTGCCGTTTTATTTATTTGCATAAAAATGGTAGTTTCAAGAACATGTGAGGTGTTTTTAAATCATAAATATTTGTAAGATGTGAATCGGCCAAATATGAAAGCAAATTTTAAGAATTTCACTTTTATTTAAACAGTTTTGCCTTATTTTCCCCATTTATATCTAAACCAAATTTACAAAAAAAAAAAAAATTGGACAGCCCAGAAATCAGTGAAAGATTCTTAATGTGTTACAGTCTTTATGTGGGTTTCATAAAGGGCTAGTGAGTCTGGAGCAAGAAAGGTGATTAGAAGTACCAGGCATCCTCAGGCAGTCATTAACAGATCGATAAAGGCAGACCAACATCACTATATACAAAATAATGCTATTAACAAAGGTTTGTACAGGATACACACACACCCAGACACTGAGTTACCAGATTACGTTTTTCTTTTAAACATTTCTAAATGTGCATATTCAGTCGATTCATAAAACTATTAGGAAACATGCAGATATTCATTCAGCAGGGACAGGGCGAGCAGAATTTGAGGCCTGAAAACTTTCTCAGTCACACACACACACTCTTTCTCTCACTCTTAAACCTGATGTGTCTTACAAACATATCCTTCCAGTAGATGGTTGACATTTGAAGCATACATTCTCTTGCATAGATTTTACATTGTGTAAATTTCCAGCAAAACTCCTCTGGTTCTGTAATTTCTTCAGTGGAATGATTTAGAGAAGCCTGTTTTACTGATTTTGCTCTTCATTGAAACCGTCTCTATTCATCCTCAGGCATTTTCTTCCTCTGATTGTCCTAGTCTCTCCAGTTTCCCAACATTCAGGTGTCTCTTTAGACATTCCTTCTTTTTTCGAAATGGTTTTCTCTTCTAGTGAAAGGCTGAATCAGACGTGAATGTGGGGAGCTTGATGGATCATATGTTGAAGATCCTGGATTTGCTTTGAAAGACGGCAGAGGGATTTGGTGACAATTTAGTCTTCGGCTCCTGTCACACATAAGAACATTTTTGTTAAAAACATCAATGACTTTTGTCAAAATCTGTTAAAAAATAAATAAATAAATAATAATATTACAAATAATTGCATTTATTTGATCATAAATACATTAAAAACAGTAGTATTGATGAAATATTATTACCCTTCAAAATAATCATTTTCTGTTTTAATATATTTTAAAATGTAATTTATTACTGTGATAGAAGAGTTGAATTGTTTTTTGTATTTTTTTTTAATCTGCTGCTTTGGTAAGTACATTTAAAGGGATAGTTCACCAAAAAATAAAAATTATCCAATGATTTACTCACCCTCAAGCCAACCTAGGTGTATATGACTATCTTCTTTCAGACGAACACAATCGGAGTTATATTTAAAAATATCCTGGCTCCTCCAAGGTTTATAATGGTTGTGAATGGGGGGCCTGTTTTGAAGTAAAAAATAATGTATCCATCCATAAAAAAAGTCATCCATACAACTCCAGTGGGTTAATAAAGGCCTTTTGAAGCGAAGCGATTCGTTTTTGTAAAAATTCAAATAACTAGCTTCTGGCAGACGACTGTATGCAGAATGTGCAAGTCGATTTAGGCGGAAGAGCAACCTTTGACCCGGACGCAATAACGAATGTGGAGGCGCTGAGGAGAGAGCAAAACAAAACATCGGTCACGAATTACAAGTCTAAAACAAGAAATTTTTAAAGACAAATGTCAGCAGATTTCGATATAAGAGAAGAGGAGCTTAAATTTGTTGCACAGCCCTATCTGTTTGAACTGCGAGAGACGTCTAAGCTTACAATACTCCCAACATCCTGCATCATACCAAAGACTATAGAATAAAGGGACTTTGGTCATACATCATGTCAGAGGATTACTCATTTGGCGCAAGTCGACTTGCGCATTCTGCGTATGATTGCCTGCCGGAAGCTAGTTATTTAAATTTATAAATTTTTAAATATGGATATTTTTCTTACAAAAACGCATCGCTTCGCTTCAGAAGGCCTTTATTAACCCCCTGGAGCCATGTGGATTACTTTTTTTATGGATGGATGCATTATTTTTGTCTTCAAATGCGGCCAGCTATTCACAACCATTAAGGATTAAGGATATTTTTAAATATATCTTTGATTGTGTTCGTCTGAAAGAAAAAAGTCATATACACCTAGGATGGTTTGAGGGTGAGTAAATCATGGGATAATTTTCATTTTTGGGTGAACTATCCCTTTAAATTCACAATTTTCATCTAAAATGTAAGTTAAAAAAAACCCATCAGGTCATGGAACACTCCCCTCCTCTTCTGCGGCACAAGGTGTTGTGGGACATATTAGCCCAAAATGCATACACGCTTCAAAAATCCACTGGAAATAGTATTCCATTTGGGCACCATTAGCATATTAAGTACTATGATTTGGGATGTGCTTATCCAAGTCACATATTATAGTATATAGTCTCCTTCCACCATGCCTCCATCTATTTTTTGTCCTTTGTCTTGTTCTCTCTCTCTCTCTCTCTCTCTCTCTCTCTCTCTCTCTGTCTCTCTTTCTCAGATTGTTTCATTTTCTGGCTAGAGGACATCTAAAAAGAGTTCGCTATATGAGAAGCCAAGCAGTGAGGTGAAAATTAGATTTATCATCTACTTAATCTTTTTCTCTCACACACACACTCACACTGTTTAGCGTTTCTAGAACTCGACACCCTCAGTCACACAGACTTAATAAAAGCAGCAGACACTGTTCATACCTTAGGTCTTCAGCAACTTACTAACACTGGAAATGCTTTATGAATAAATAATGCTGCGTTCACGCCGTGTCGTAATTGTGTGCATACGATGGACACTTTACTATCCCATGAGGCTACGGGAGAGGATTTATGAATGGCAGTGAAGCGACTTAACTGACGCTGGTAGGTCACATGACAATGACAACATGACAAATATAGTAGGTACGGATTACGGATCACACTACACGTATTCATAGTATATAGAACATACTTTTTTAGCGGTCACAAAGTAAACACTTACTTAAAATAAGTCATAATAATACCTACTCAAGAGAGTATGCTATTTTGGACGCAGCCGGAAAATAACAAATTCACGTTGTACTTGAAGCACCTGAAGGCTTTTTACAGTTCAGAATAGTTATGGTAATTCAGACATGGCGTGAACGCACCTTAATGTTGTGCACAGTATGCAAATTTGGCCATTGAGACTGCCAAGACTTGAAAGGTAATATAATTATTTCTGAAATGACAAGAGGGTATCACTTGTTTTGAAAGACTTTTGCACAGTATATGCACTACAGTTCAAAATTTGGGTCAGTAGGATTATTTTTTTTTTTTTTCAAAGAATTTAATATTTTATTCAGAAAAGACATTAAATTGGGTCAAAAGTGAGATTTATAAAGATATTTATACTGTTTCAAAAGATTGCTTTTTCAATAAATGCTATCTATTCAAAGAATCCTAAACAAAAATTGTATTATAGTTTCAACAAAAATATTAAGCAGCACAACTGTTTTCCACATTGATATTAAGAAATGTTTCTTGAGCAGCAAATCTGCATTACACTGATTTCTGAAGGATCATGTGACACTGAAGACTGGAGTAATGATGCTGAAAATTCAGCTTTCACATCACAGGAATAAATGACATTTTTAAATATATAGTATGCATATTCTCAGACGAGGAATATGGGTCTTATCTAGCGAAACGATCGGTCATTTTCTTAAAAAAATGAAAATGTATATGCTTTATAGACACAAATGATCGCATCACAAGTGCTTCCTCCAGACCGTGATTCCGTATTCTTCAAAAAGCTTACGCTGAATGTCCTACTACACCTTCCCTATTCAACTTACGGAACGAACGCGGCGCCAGTTCTGTTTTTTCCCGTAAGTTGAATAGGGAAGGTGCATAGATATATGTATATCTATGGGGAAGGTGTAGAACATTCAGCGTAAGCTTTTTGAAGAATACGGAATCGCGGTCTGGTGGAAGCACTTGTGATGCGATCATTCGTGTCTATATAAAGCATATACATTTTCATTTTTTTTAAGAAAATGACCGATGGTTTCTCTAGATAAGTCTGGTATCGTTTAAAGCCCTTTGAAGCTGCACTAAAACTGTAATTTTGACCTTCAACCGTTTGGGGCCAAGTCCACTATAAGGAGAATAATCCTGGAATGTTTTCATCAAAAACCTTAATTTCTTTTCGACTGAAGAAAGAAGGACATGGACATCTTGGATGACATGGGGGTGAGTAAATTATCAGGAAATTTTCATTCAGAAGTGAACTAATCCTTTAAGGTCTCGCGGTCTTGCGTTTTTTTTTTTTTTTTTTTTTTGAACAATTACATTTTGGGCTAAAAATGTGTTGTAACGCAAGCGTTACTGAACATGTACCGAGTAAAATATCACTGAAAATTGATTAGTAATGCCTTACTGCGTTACAGCAAAAATTAATACGTTTCTGTAATGCATTACTTTTGTAACGCGTTACTCCCAACACTGATAGTATGCAGTATACAGTACAGTAATATTCCATTTTAAACATGGCCTTGTTCTCTGTCTGTCATATGACATGCTGACTGCTGACCTTCAGGGACAGAGTGCTGACATAGGGAAACTGATGTCAACTTAAAAGCTTATATAATATGTTTAACTGTCATTTAAGGTTACATTACAGCTTATGAAACCCTGGGATTTATTCACTGTGAAATCTGCGCAGGTTTGCAGTTTCTCAAAGTCTTGCTACTGGAAACCTGCACATTTTGAATGGTTTTATCTAACACAGTTGATCCAACTCAACAGTTCATCACCAGAGTGATCCATGACCTCATTTAGGGTACGTTTACATGACAACAATGATGTACTAAAAACGGAAAAGTTTTTCATTTGCATTTTTCGCCTACAGGCGACTACGTTTTAAAAACGATCCCCGTCCACACGGATCGTTCGCCACGAAAACGACTAAAAATGCTGTATGCCAGGCCAGTAGTTGGCGATGTCACTTTGTAAAGAAACACTACGCGCCTATAGACTGAACACGTAATACTTATGATGCCACTGTTTTTACAAATTCACATTTTTGTAGTTTACACGGAGACGATAATGGTACTGTTTTCAAAAACCTGCACTTTAAAACCAGCTTTCAAATGTTTGCGTTTTCTGGCCCCCAAAACGCTGTTATCGTGTAAATGAATGGTCAAAACGCATAAAAGTTTTACGTTTTTAGTTTGGTGTCGAGTAAATGGCCTCAGTGAGATGTCTATAATGCAATTAATTATTTTTAATAACAAACAAATAATTACATTTTCTTGATTTCATGGAGGTTGTAATAAACTATGGAAGCTTGTTTCATCCAGAGCAGGGATGGGCAACTTCGACTGTGACGAGGGCCAACATTTTTTCTCCTTCATACCAAGAGGCCAGATTACTAATCCGCACTCACACTTTTTACACCATCTTACTCAATTTACTTTTTATTAAAGGAAATCAATGTATAATTAATGCAATTTGTTTTTAAAGATTTTATTAACTATAAAACTTGTGCAATTTTGCTAATACAAATGGGAAACTTTGTTTTCAGTTGACAAGCAATATTACCCCAACAGCAAATGTAAACATCTCAATTGCATTGTCCGTAAATTTGCAACAAACAAATGTACAGAAGTCCTATTTTTGATTACAAGCCTAGAGAACATTCTCAGCTCAACATCAGAGAACAGTTAAAAAGTGCTAATTCAAAAAATAGTCGTTCCATATGGTATTACCATAATCCACATCCACATATTACCATGAATAAAAATACTATTTTAAAAAATGTAAAAGAACATATTTATGCATACATTTCTGTCATTTATTTGGCAAAAAGGTTAAGTGCAACTCTGGCGTCACAGGTGTATGTATCTTTCATACTTCTCGTTAGCCGCTTTTCCACCATCAGGCCAAACCGTTATCTTTGCTTTACCGTTCCATTCCGTGCTGATCCGATCCGAGACGGCCGGTACGGATATGGTTTCGTTTTCCACTGTGGGGCTAATAAAGGAGCTCTTCAGTCGTTGCCTTGGCAAGAGTTTACACGATATGCGATGTAAATAGTGACCGCGTTATGGAGGATGATCAGTTATTTCTTTTAATTGTATGATTAATTTGTGTTCACGTTGCTCAAATAGCATGTTTAGCAAGCTACGGAGAAACTGGCAGCCAGGCAACAGACAAGTGACCGATCCTGTAATTCCGGGCCGAGAACGGTTTGTAATCGTGCCGTGCCGTACTAGGCTCAAGTGGAAATACAACTGGAACCGTTCCTTACCATTCTTAGAACCGTTCAGCCCGATGGTGGAATGTGGAAAAGCGGATTTTGTGAGCAGTGCAGTGGTGTAATGGCAATTTATATTAAAATCTTTCATTACAGATTTTGTTTCCAAACAAACCAAACATATGGGTGACCCCTTGAACTTGGTAAAGAGATAATCAGTTAATCATCCTAACTGACAATTTTTAGTTTATTTTTGCTAATTTTACTAAACCTTCACATTAGCATGCACATCCTACGCTGTTATTAATACAGGGATTGGCTGGAAATAGCGACCTCTCCTGGATTGATTAACATCATAATCTGAACGCAATCTTTCCATTTGCTTTTCAAATGTTTGAAAATTGATCATCTGAGTGGTCCAGCGGGCCGTATTTAAAGACATTGCGGGCCGCCAGTTGCCCATCCCTGATCCAGAGAATAAAAAAATGAGGGTACGTTTACATGACAACGATGTACGAAAAATGGAAAAGTTTTTCCCTTTGTGTTTTTTGTGTACAGACGGCAATGTTGTCAAAGTGATTCCTGTTCATATGGATCTGCGAAAACAATTAAAAACGCTGTATTATTCATGCCAGGCCAGTAGATGGCGATGTCACTTTGTAAAGAAACTCTACACGCCTATAGACTGAACACATAATACGCATGTGCATGACATCACCGTTTTCACAAACTCGCGTTTTTGAAGTTTACACAGACAATAACAGTACTGTATTCAAAAACTTCCACTTTGAATCCCGTTTTCAAAAGTTTGCGTTTTCAGTCCCCCAAAACGTCATTGTCGTGTAAGTGAACGATAACGATAATGAAAAAGCATAAAAGGTTTTCCATTTTTAGTTGAAAATGGTGTTGTGTAAACGGCCTCTGAAAAAGGTGATTGCGACTTTTTTCTCGCAATTGCTACTTTATATCACAATTTTGAGAAAAAAAGTCAGACTTTTTTACTCACAATTGCGAGTTTATATCCAGCTATTCTGACTTCTTTCTCAGAACTGAGAAATAAACTCGCAATTGTGAGAAATTGTGAGATAAAAAGTCGAAATTGCTTTTTTTTTTTATTCTGTGGCAGAAATAAGCTTCCATAATAAACTGTGGTGGTCTTATAGAAAAAAATAAATGAAAAATGACCATTTAAAGAATTAAGAATGATCATCTGGTTTTGTCTCTCAAATAAATTTTTAAGAACAGTGGACGGTCAGTCTGCCTTTTACAATTAAATTAGATGCATCATCTGGAGGGAGAATGGGAGGGCAGGACGAGCTGTGTGTGACTTAAACCCTTGGGACGGCTAAAATAATGCCAGCTGGCTCAGTCACGCAAGTCTCCAGTGTACTAGACTCTATCAGTACAGTTACACACACACATAACACACAAAATGTAAGCATATCAGCCTCATGGACATAAAAATGAAAAAAAAAAAAAAAACTTTATAAAAACAATATAGAAGAAAGAAAGGTCCCTCCAATATGATTTGAAAGAGACCACAAGCCTACTACTTAGTATGCCAAAAGCCGCATGTTCAACATTATCAGGGTTCTCGCAATCGTATGTGTTAAAATCTCTCATGAAGATCCAACTACAGTCATAGAAGGATATGAGACCTGTACAATCATCATAAAAAAATACATCAGACTAGTGGATCTATATGACAGCCTGACAAATGGAGCAGTGCAGAGGTTATGAAGGGAAAAGTTACAACTCAATAACAGAGCCATTTAAACCTGACACCAGGAGCACAATTACTTCATCCACCACAAATTATCACAGATCTGCCTCAGACTCCTGGCATTGGGTGTTTCTTTCCTCACTGGTCATGCATGAGGTATGACAGCATGCATGGGTTATCCAGAGAGTAATTAGGACTAAATGAACCCTAATTAGTGCATACTTTACTGCAGAGGTCTTCAATCCTGCTCGTTTGGTGGACAGTGGGTCTCCAGGAGCAGGGTTAAACAGCTCTGCTTTACTGACTGATGTGCAAAAGCTTCAGCAGTTTCACAGTTAGTTTGGATTATTATTGACAGGTAGCACTCAGACTAGATTCACATAACGGGGCACAGGAGCGGGTCACTGATTACATAACCCCAGTGAATCAGTGCTAGTCGATACAGAGAAAACGACTTTTACCAGATCAGCCCCAAAGACTGTGACCTAAAACTCTCATTTGTCCCAGAAAGGGATCATTGTTAAATAACCGATGTCATTTAATTGCATATTAGGCTTGATTTCACAGATGAACCTAAAAGGTTACGCAAATCACTATCTCTGCTTATATAATTCTGGGTTAAATACAATTTAAACTCTGGCATGCTGATGATGATTACCACAGAAAGTCATTTTGACTTGTCAAAATGTTACAGTAATTAATGACGTCGGTAAGTTCATCTACCTAGAAAAGTAAACCCACTTCAAAAGGATGATTTGTCAACTTTACAGCTCAAATATCAAACATGAATAATTCATGCAAATGCTTTCACAACTATAATATTTGCATATTTCTGCTAAAACCATCCTGTACTTTTGCCCTGTAGGCTTTCATTTCATGTTTATTAATGTTAGAATTTTAGGAGTATTAAATAAATTTCAGTCTGTTCCTCACATAATCATATTTATAAATAATAAAACAATTTTTAATTTTTTAAAATATATTTTAAAATATTTTGTATGTATATTATGTTTTAATATTTTACTTAAATTGTTTATTTTATATTTTATGCTATTTTAGTGGCCTATATTTTGTACATAACAAATATTTGAACATTTCTGTCCATATTATTATTATTATCAGTAAATAGTAGTAATTAATTTCTGCATTAGTGCTTTGTTGTTATAATATACTACTTTTATATGACTATATTCTAAGTTATTATTATATTCTGTAGTGTTATATATTGACCTATACACTACCATTCAAAAGTTTGGGAATGGCAAGTTTTTTTTTTTTTTTGTTTTTTTTTACATTTAATTGATCATAAATGCAGTAAAAACAGAAATATTGTGAAATATTATTATTATTTAAAATAGCTGTTTTCTAATTTAATATATTTTAAAATGTAATTTATTTCTGTGATGTAAAGCTGGATTTTCAGCATCATTACTCCAGTCTTCAGTGTCACATGATCCTTCAGAAATCATTCTAATATACTGATTTGATGCTCAAGACACATTTCTTATTATTATCAATGTTGAAAACAGTTGTGCTGCTTCATATTTTTGTGGAAACAGTGATATTTGTTTGTGAGGATTCTTTGATGAATAGAAAGTTCAAAAGAACAGCATTTATTTAATTTTTTATTATTATTTGGTAACACTTTAAAAGTCTATACTGTCACTTTCGATCAATTTAATGTCCTATATATATATATATATATATACACACACATACATACTATAGTAATAACAGTAAATGATGCATAATTACAAGTAACTAACCCTAAACCAAACCCTGACCATAACTCTATATTAAGTACATGTAGTTATTTGAGCAAGTACAATGTAACTACATCACCTTAAAATAAAGTGACATAGTTAAAATACCCTTTGAAAGTATCCACTTCATTCTCATTCTGCTGAGCATGCTTTGAAATTTTGCACTTTGTTGATCTTTCTGTCACATCAGCGTTCTGTCAGATTTGATCTCCTTCTCTTCTCCTCACGTCTCCTCAGATTGTCGTCACACTCACCTCTGGTTTCATGCTGATCTCTGTCCTGTGTGTGTGTGCTTTCTCTGACAGACCGTGTGTGCTGGTCTCCGGAACGATGTCCGTGTGTCTGTGTGCATCAGGACTGAAGGCGGCCTGGTAGCTGGTCTCTGGCGGGGGCTCATCAGCACCTGTACCCAGGAACGTGGGCCGTTTGTGGGCAGACTTTTGCGGCCGGGCTCCAGACCAAGGCTGGTACTCCTGTCTGATTCCAGAGAAAGATAAAAATGTATCAGACAGAGAGAGAGAAAGACAGAGAGGGAGCACTGAGGAGCTGCAGATAAGAGCAGCAGATGTCTGGCTGAGTTAAAATCAAGCTGCAAAATGAGAGCAACAGGTGCCCTCCATCAGTGTTGGGGGTAACGCATTACAAGTAATGGAAGTTATGTAATCAGATTACTTTTTTCAAGTAACTAGTAAAGTAATGCATTACTTTAAAATTTACAACAAAATATCTGAGTTACTTTTTCAAATAAGTAACACAAGTTACTTTGTTTTCCCATAGACTGACACCTCTCTTGTCGAGAGAAATTAGGAGCAAGTTCAGAGGTGTTGTGTGCGCTGTGTGAATATGATGGTTATTGTAGTTCTAGACTAAATGTGAACATGCATTTACTCATCTCACTTGCACAAAAACAGATTCAGTATTTCTCAAAATGAATAAAAACAGTGAAATGCAAACTCAGAAAATTACGCAAACCTACAATAATTATGTTAAATTACACAAATATACTTTATGCAGCATATTTAATCTCAGTTTATTAAGCAATGTCTTTGCTGCTGACCTTCGATGATCCAATTCAACCATACTAATAAGCTAGTTAAACATCACATTTGTGTTTCATTTTTTTTTTTGTTTTTATTGCTGAAGTAAGAGTGTTGAACTCAGACATAATAAATACATAGACGCCCTATTGGCCGCTGGATCGCACGTCAACGGCGCCGCCATATTTGTAGGGGTAACATGCCGTAACTCTCATAAGAAAAGATGCCTGACTATTTTGAGATTTTACAAACCGTCGCTCAATCCAAAACACATATCGGGGAATTACCTTTCACATGTAAGTCTGAACAGTTGTTTTTGGTTGTATTTGGTCATTATAACATTATTTTGACAGCTAGTTGACCACCAAAGTCAGACTATTAAAAGCTAACGACAACGCTAGTTATCTATGAAAACTGAGATTTTATAAGAAATAATATAAAGTTTACATTATTTTTATTAAGTCTGAGATTATATTATAGTTTATATCATTAACTAATCAAAATCGCAAGTGAGTCTTCCGTGCAATGAAGCCAGAGGACTTTGACAGGACAGTTCAGGCTGTCAGAAGTACAGATGGACATTAACCGACTCATCTCCAACGAGTAGGTGATTTGACTGCCTGTCATCTAATTGTGGCTCATTTATATTTTTACCCCAGTTTAGCCAGTGGAACCAGGACAACACAAACCTCAAAGAAGGCTGAAGAAAGCCTGTCAGTAGACTGTTCTCTGCATTTCCAAGAGACCTCGTCTGCCTATTATTATTATTATTATGATATTATTATACGACTTATATTATTATATGATTGTAATGTTCACTACTCACTATTTTATTTGCTATTTTTATTTTATTGACTATATTATTTTACAATTTATGATATACTATCTGCTATTTTATTCAGTCTTTTTTACTGTTATTGCGCTTTTCGAACGAACCCCCCCCCCCACTGCCAAAGGTCCAGAATTTAAGTCGTTTTTTTTTTTTTTTTATGTGATTATTGTCATCATTGTTTTAATCAATGCTTGTGACAAATATTCTGGGTTGCTGTTTCAAATTAATATGATACATTATTGTAGCTGGACGTGTGTGTGTGCCGCGCGTGCAGTTCAGAGAGAGTTCTCGCAATACACTTTTCAAAGCAACGGTGAAGCATCGCCTCTGAATGATGGGGGGAGGGGTTATATATATATATATATATTTTTTTTTTAATTAAAAGGATTTTTATATTTTATCCACTCAATAGTCTACAATATAATAACCATATAAACGTAGCGTAATTATAATAATAAAACATAGTGGGATATTCAGTGATATTGGCTGTGCAATATCGACTTTTGTGATTGGCCAATACCGGCAGACTGGAGCCAATGGAAATGCTTCTCCTTCGGTGCGCGTCTTATTCAAAGATGCATTGATGATGATTCAATGATGATGAGAAGAATTATTATTAATATTTCAGTAAAGTTCATTAAATCTATTCTGTTGTTAGTGTGGTCTTTAAACTTATGAACTGTGTATGGACTGACAAAGGTGGTACATGAGGAAGCAATTTGACAACAATGCAGTAAGTATTTTAGGTGCATCAAAAAGCGTGCTCGTTAAGATACCAGCAGACAAGCTAATCCAGCACAAATTAGTGCATAAAAGGTCACCAAAATGAAGTATTTGAACCTCATAATTAAATACAAAAGGAGGAGAAAAACTGCAAAAAGGTCCACTTTTTGAAAAAAAGAACCCCCCCTTTCAATAGGCTGGCTACGGACCTGTAACAGCAAGCAAGAAAACAACAAGCAAGCCCAACCCAGATGAGAAAAAGTAACGCAAACGTAACGCGTTACTTTACATAAGTAACTCAGTAACACAATTAAATACTGTTTTAGGGAGTAAGTTAATGCATTACTTTTAAAAGTAACTTTCCCCAACACTGCCCACCATAGATTTACTTCAGCATAACCTGTATGAAAAAGCATTCTCACTATCCGTATTAGAAGAGAAATAAAATCTGCAGATTCTATAAAAGGTTTGGGTGAATAATGACTGGAAGTAAAGGTTTCATATGATCATCACAGCACATTCACAGATCACATCCTTTAGAAACCAAAGGCTGCTGAACACAGACTGTTCGAAATTAATTTTGTTCTCATCAGTTAACTCTCTATTTATGTAATTATTTCAGCTTCATTCCGTTTTTTCATGTGCCGTCAAATGAAATATGCATGAGTGACCACACTGTCTGAAAATCACTGCAATGCACAACCATTACAACCACATCAGTCCCGTTACAGCACCACAGCAAACTATCTTCAAAGAAAGGGCACTTTTCTCCGCACAACCGCTGAGAATGAAAGCTATCAGGCAAATATATTCCCCAGAAATTAATTTTTGTACACTATAGTGGACATATGTTTTTTGTTAATTTCTCAGAGATACCACTGTTTTATAGTGTACATTAACATTTTATCGGTCATACAAAATAATAATAATTTTTTTTATTACATTTTATTTCAGTGTCGTAGACTATTTGGTACATAATAATAGAGAAAATTATTATTATTATTATTATTATTATTATTATTATGAATGTTTTTTACTCACTACATAGGCTAAAAAAAAAACAAACATTTGATAAATTTATCCATATATTCTTATAGGGAATTTTTGTCTTTTTTTTTTTTTACTCTCTAAATAGGCTAAAATAACAAAATATAAATTATACAGATTTGAGAAATTAATATATTATTATAGGGAATTTCGTCTATGTAATATGTTTTTACTCACTAAGTAGGCTAAAATAAAATAAAATAAAAAATCCCGTAACCTCCTTTGCTGGATCAGTAAAATATATTTACTCATGATTATGATAATAACAACTAACTGTTGAGAGTGTGTTGCGGTCAATAAGAGGTGCTGAAGAACAGCTCCCATGAGCCATAGCATGAACATCATCAGTACCTGTATGAGCTGATCTGATCTCCTCCTCTCTGCCTGCCGCTTCGCTCCTGTCTGTCCGCCCGCGGTTGACTCGTGCCGTTAGAGTAACCGTTCACCGGGCTGTCCGTTAAAGTGCCGCCTTTCCCTCCGTTACTAATCCAGGGAAAGTTATCCTTCTTCGGGATGGGCCAGGGTTTGTAATCCTGTTTATACTGGGTGACGCTCGGGAAAGGCACACCCGAGGGATGGTAGTCCTCGCGGGGTTTATAACTCGTTTCGGTCCGTCCCCGGTGCGGCCGCCGGACTCCAGCAGCGTGCTCCGGCGTTACGAAGTCGACGCTCGGTGCCGGTTCCGTGGAAACGAGTTTGGTGACGGATCTCACCTCCTGCTCCGCGATGTCCGAGTAGTTCTGAATCGTTAGCGGAACCGACAAATCCGATTTATCGAACTGGTTCCAGAACCGAGCCAAGCAACAGACTCTGCTGATGCACGGCCAAGCCATTGCTATTAAATAAACCAAAACAAAAAGCAAAATAAAAAGAAAGAAAACACAGTAAAAAATGCGATGAAGTGCTCGGTTACATGAAGGAATGTGAGAGCGTGCCCGTTCCTCGAGAACTGCGCGAGACCGCTCGGTGTCGGGACATTGTCATTGCACATTCATCTCACGTGATTTGCAGTTGATGCAGAAAAAATAATAATCCATAAAGATCCGAGTCGGTGACCCGTGAGCACCTCACTGCTGTTTTCCCTGACAGAGCTCAACTTAATGCTCTAAAACCCTCTTTTAATCAAAACCTATAGTGCGCTTCCTACCTAGACGGCTTTTCTGGGCACCAAAGACGCGTGCAGCTGACTCAGATTGCAACTGATGTCCAAAAATGCTGTCTACACTAACTAAAGGTAGGGTACTACCTTTTTTTTTTTCTGGCTATATACCATGGTAACATTTTCTGAAGTAGGCATGTATCATCTGCAACGTTAATTAGTTTGGTTATAAAAATCAAATCTAAAAATAATAACCTGCAGGGAACGTTCTCTTTAGGTTGCAAAAAAGAACCAATAGAGAACGCTCCCAGAACATTCTTATTTTGTTCCCCCAAAAAATAACCAAACGGGAACCATATGGGAACGTTAGTGTTTTGTTCCCAGAAAACCAACTAAAAACACATTTATAAAGCATTTAAGTATTCAAATTTTAGATGTTGACTAAGATCCTTCTATTATCTATTGAATCACACAATACTATTTAAAATATTAGTAAGCTTAATATATATAAAATCGTCATTTATTGGGGACTTTCAATTGGGAGGTGGCTGTCCTGAACCCTAACCCCTAAATTTCAATTAATGAAAAAGATATTGAAATAATTTTTGCATTTTTTCCCATTGTTGCTTTTAAAAATATATTTTATCATATATTTTATATTAAATCATGAACTTTATGTAAAAAAATCTGTCCCGCATTGTCATGTCACTACCGAAACAGTGTATGTTTTAGTCCATTGGCTGAGACTGATTTTAACCACACCCCTACATTTTTGATCAGGAAATATTCCTGTGTCCCTCTCTCATAGCCACTCTTTCATAGTAGATAGGTACCATTATTTTAAGTTAAATGTGTTCAAAAGTCTGAAAATCTGTGTGTAACTTTAAGGAACGTCACTACCAAACACCTTTTTTCTGCAATTAAGCAAACTTTTTTGGGTGTTATTCCATAAAATTTAGTTTTTATGTGTGTACAACTGTTCTTAACTGTGCTAGCTAACCATGTGCTGATTAGCATCTTTGAGCTAGGCTCAAAAGTATCTAAAATTGTCACGACCGAAACATGTGGTGAAGTTTCGGTAGTGACATCATTGTTTTGGTAGTGACAAAAGGGAACACAATCATTTATTTGGGGGAAATAAACAAAATTTTAGTACAGTTATGCAAATCATTACAATTTTAGTATGTTTTATTATGCAAATCATTAGTGTTTTAGTATGCGAGTTAAAATTCTGTAATTTGATGGCTATCAAAACATTACTGTCATTACTGAAAATGTGCAGTCACGACCGAAACATGGGATGTTCGGTCAAAAATAAAGTATACTGAATTATCAACTAATATGTTATTATTATTTGGTTCAATGTATATTCAAACTAATAAATCCTTAACTTTGAAATCAGTATAATTGACTTTATGCCTTTTACAAAGAATGATTGTATTCAAAATACAACAAATCTCATAAATTACACTTGAAATATTGTTAAAATTGTAATTGTTATGGATTTACCTGTGAAAACTTTTTTTTTTTTTTTTTTTTAAATAGCAAAAAATATATTTACAAGGTAGATGTAAACAAAATCTTAATAGGTCAATGTAATCTTTCTTATTAAATTATTTATCATTGTGTTTCGATGACAAATTTGGGGAGAGGAAAAATATTCCAAAACTTTCTGAAAAAACAATATGAGAATTAACTGTACAATTACTAGAAATGTGTACCTTGGATATTATACAATTTGCATACATACAAAATTTGTGGAAAAAGACATTTTTTTCAAGACGTTTCCAACTCTGACTTTGAACCAATTCTGTAGAATGACCAGTATAACTTACAATTTTAAGAACTAAAAAGCTAAAAAACAAATAAACAAACAGTTCTAAAATATAAATATATCAATAAATGTTAATAACATACTGAATAGGACATTCTGATGTCCAAGTTTTCTATTCAAATCTCAAACCTGGAACCCACTGTATACCATTATACCCATGTTACAATTTGGTACTATTCATGGTACAGCCACAGTACGTGTTGTTTTGTAAGGACAGGTAAGCAGCTCACAGGTTTTGACAGCCAGTTTGCAGTTTGAGCAATTCAGAACAGTTGCTGCGAACCAAATCCGACAGATTCAATTCACTCTGAGATACACAAACAACTGCTGTTTTCAGGCTGACATCCTTCAGACTGTCAAAACAAACATCCAAAGTCTGATTTAATGACATAGGCCAGGAAGCAGCTGAATGTGTTGATGTCTGGCACATTTTGGCTTGATATTTCAGTAATAAAGAGTATGGCTCTGTTTTTCCACCCGATACACATAAGCCCCATTAACAGGTCAATTACGCAAGCACCTGTCTCTCATTACTGTATTATAGTGAGTGTGCTGCACCACTACATTTCTGCCTCTATGGTCCTTGAATAACCAGTGTGGGCAATTTACAGCTTGGTTTTAGCAGTTTGAAAAATTTACCCTTTCATTTTTCATAAACTGTGGGCGTTAATTTTTTTTTTTTTTTTTTGAAAAGTCATCTGTCTGCTGTAGTAGTGAAGCTGTGTATCCCCATTAGTGGTCAAATCTAATTTACCAACAGATTTGTCATCTGAAAAGTCACTGCATTCCTCTCTGTTGGGTAACATTTCTAGAAATTTAGAAATCTTCATAACCTTAAAATCCTCTCATCATTCAGCAAAGATCAGATTTGTGTCTGCCATCTGTCATCAGTCACATGACATCATGCTCTTGAGGAGTAAAGGCGCACTCTGTTTGGAGGAGATAATAAACATGGTTTATCTAACATAAAGTCACCCAAAAACTCTTTTATTAATTAATTCAAATGGTTTTAATGACATAAATGCTTAATATTTTGTAAAAAACTGATTCATATTTAGGTTTTGCATATGCAGAATATAATCTTCAATTTAAGATTAAAAGAATAAAAGACATATTTGAACTGCAAAGCTTATACATTCTGAGTTACTTAAACATGATTAAACATGAGGTAGAATCATTAAAACTTATTCAAATGTATATGTATGGCATAATATTGGAAATGAGTTCTGCAACTTCATTGTAATGAAATGCTGCCACCTGCAGGCGAGCTGAAGGACTACAGGTTTGTAGATCAATTTATCAGTCTGAACTCGTACTTTAAAGTGGAAAGACACCTGTGAATGTTACATATAAACAGGTGGAATGTGATTTCAACAGAAACTTGTTTACTGTCCCCATTCCTTCTTTCTTAACTCCACTCGCCTTATTTTCCCGCTTACTGTCTTGGGCAGATGATCCACAAACTCAATCTGACAAAAAAGGATTTAAATATTTGAAAGTTAAAACAAAATATTCCTTTAAAATTGACTAAATTGAAAGGATTAAATGAGAAAACACTGAACTATTTTACCTTGCGTGGATATTTATAAGGAGCCGTGACAGCCTTCACATGTGTTTGCAGTTCCTGGATCAGTTCCTTATGGTCTCTAAATTTAAAATCTGCTGTCAGCACTACAAAAGCCTTCACCACCTGAAACATGAAGCAGCACAATTTAATTAAATGCAATTTTTTTTTCTTTCCCCATTTTGTATTCCATGTGTGTAATAATTATGGTTCCAATTTTACATCAAATAAATACAAGACACCATTTTAAGGCATAGAGCTGCTTTCTAAGTTAGGTAATTTTGCCCAATTCTAAGGTCACACTGCAATCCCAGAATGCATTGCACTACCTCTCCTCGAACCGGATCAGGGCTGCTGACCACAGCAGATTCTGCTACAGCTGGATGCTCTATCAAAGCATTTTCCACCTCAAATGGACCAATGCGGTACCTAAAACACACACGCACACTCAATAGGAGATGTCAGATTAAAAAAATCTGACATTATCATCATGATCAAAGCAGAATTCATACCCTGCGGACAGGATGACATCATCAGCTCTGCCAATGAACCACAGGTATCCTTCTTCATCCATCATTCCCCTATCACCTGTCAGGTAGAAATCACCACGGAAACATTCTGCCGTGCGCTCCGGCTCCCCCTACAGGATGAATTTAGATCAATATGTTCAGTGCAACTCCAGCTTGACAGCTTTATTGTTAGTACAGACCATGAGAAAAGGTAAATGTACCGTATACTCTGTAAAAAGAGAGAAGGGTCTGTCTGGTTTCACTCTGATGCCGAGGTTTCCCTCTTGTCCTTGTGGCACAACAGAACCATCTTCATCTATCACCTTAAACCAAAACAGTCCATAATCACTATAAAACCCTTACAGAAAATCAATCCAATCTACGGAACGGAAGTGGCAATAGTCTTTTCTTCCCTATTGTGATGTATATTGGAGTGAAACGGCTTCTTAAACTAGAAAAAATGTGGGGCAGGACTTAATTTTGTCCATGAGGAATTGATTGGATGGTTGGGTCATTGTGGTTTGCTATTGCTGTGATGTCATGTGAGTGACAGGTTGTCCCGCCCTCTCTCCAGTAAACGCATCATCAGAGAAGAGAAGAGATGTCGCTGCAAGCGGAAGGGGAAGTTATTTTAATTAAAGATTAAGAGGGCACATGAATTTTAAAATAATAATGATGTGCACGTATAATTTATTTATAATAAATACTGTTATATTCCATAAAAAAAAACAAGAATTTTGATTTCACAGTAAATTTAATATGAAGCCAGTGAGTATAACACTAAACTACTATTACGCCCAGTTTAAACCCCGGACAGGCTGTTACTGCACCTGAACATCATATCCTGGTGATGCCTTTCCAAAAGATCCTGGTTTGATCTTCATGCCTTTGAATGTGCCTGCTATTAAAACCTGGGTGGAAAAAAAGAAGAATGAAGCTTAAACTTATTCTCCTTTTGTTCATCATGAAGGATTTTGTTTATGAATCTATGAATATATAATATTTATGAAAACAGATGCGACTTTAGAACCCATTCTCAGTCCTTGTCTATATTGATTCTTCACAAACTGATCCAAGACTTACAGTCTCAGTCTGTCCGTATCCTTCATAGATGTCCAGCCCAGTGAGCTCTTTCCATTTCCACATCACCTCTGGGTTAATGGGCTCTCCTGCACACAGACAGTGCTCAAGAGCCTGGAACTTATACCTGTCAGAAACAACAGGAAAAAGATGAGGATTACCAAAAAAACCAAAAAAATTAATCTGGATTCTGCAGTGATTGTTATGACATCTGAGTCCATGTTAAGATTCTCCATCATTTTTAATTCAGTTAAAAATGTTGCAACTTACATGCCATTACAAAATAAACTTTTGCAGACAGTAAATATACAAACCGATAATCATAAAATCAACAAATGAAGCATATAAAGAACTTGTAAAATTAGAGCTAAAAGATCATTCATTCAAATACATCACAGCACACCAGTTACAGTCAGTACCTGGATATGTCGTCCTGTACGAGCATTCGATAGGCTGTTGGTGCCGTGCAGAAGGTGGTGATGGGATAACTGCTCAAAGTCTGTCAGGAGAAAAACATGAGTGTTACCAAAAGGCTTTTGTTCTGTTGAATGTGTTCTAGTAAAAAAGTCGACAAATCCTACTAGACATTCATTACCATTCAAAAATTTGGGGTCAGTAAGATGTTCTTTTAAGAAATTAATACTGTTATTCAGCAAGAATGCATTCAATTGATCAAAAGTCACAGTAAAGACATTTATAGTATTACAAAAGATTTCAATTTCAAATAAATGCTGTTCTTTTTAACTTTCTAATAATCAAAAAATCTTGAAAAAAAAACAGAATCTCAGTTTCCACACAAATATTAAGCAGCACAACTGTTTTCAACATTGATAATTATAAGAAATGTTTCTTGAGCAGCAAATCATCATATTAGAATGATTTCTGAAGGATCATGTGACACTGAAGACTGGAGAAATGATGCTGAAAATTCAGCTTTGCCAACACAGGAAAAAATGACATTTTAAAATATATTCAAATAGTTATTTTAAATTATAACAATATTTCACAATATTACATTGTTACTGTATTTTTGAATGCAAATAAATGCAGCCTTGGTGAGCAGGAGAGATAAAAAAAATCTTACCAACTCTAAACTTACTGTCGATTTGCAATGTCTCTTTAAAGATTAAGTGTTGTGATTTTATTTCTATAAAACATTTTGATAAAACTTTGAATAGGTTCTTGTTCCTTAACTTTCAAGCAGAACATTCTTATCAAGAATGGACCTGTGACCTTCCTGTACCTTGAGAACTGTACTTGTATCAAAGCGTGGCATGTGGTGAACAAACACACATGCTCCCTGGATCCATGGAGCATACACGCTGCTCCACGCCGACTTGGCCCAACCCGTATCTGACGTGTTCCAAAAAACATCCTGCTCAGTCAGATCCAGCCAGTACCTTAAGAATTCACATAATTTATATACATTTTATGTTATACACTACGTTTCAAAAGTTTGGGGCTGGTAAGGTTTTTTAAAATAATTTTGAAAAAAGTCTCTTATTCTCACCTAGGCTGCATTTATTTGTAAATATAATAAAAATAACTGTTTTCTATTTTAGTATATTTTAAAATGTAATTCATTGCTGTGATGGCAAAGCTGAATTTTCAGCATCATTACTCCAGTCTTCAGTGTCACATGATCCTTCAGAAATCATTCTAATATGCTGATTTGATGCTCAATTAACTATTAATAGTATAAAGGTTGAAAACAGTTGTGCTGCTTAATATTTTTGTGGAAACAGTGATACATTTTTTCTAAATTCTTTAGTGAACAAAGTTCAAAATAACAAAATAACAGCATTTATTTGAAACAGAAACCTTTTGTAACATTATAAATGTCTTTAATGTCATTTTTAAACAATTTAATGCGTCCATGTGGAATAAAAGTAATTTCTTTCAAGACAAATAAATCTTACTGACCCCAAACTTTTGAACAATAGCATATATATATATATATATATACACACACACACACACACACACACATATATGCATTACAAGTTTATATATATCTGTCATGAACCTCAGAATGATGTCACAAACCTGCCGTTCACAGTGAGCCCTAGACCGTAACTACAGTGGCTATGTTGGGTCATTTTTGGGGAGCCAGTTGTTCCACTAGTGAAGAAGATAGTCATGGCCTCCTCACTCCTGGTGTCCATGCAAACATGATCATCTGACACTCTTCTACAACAAACACAACATCTGATCTCAATTTTCTCACTAATTTATATATATATATATATATATTTTTTTTTTTTTTTTTTTACATATATTTAAGGTGTGTCATTTCTTCACTAAATTTTTAAAGTTCCCCCTGTACATGCACATCCCTCCCTTGTTCTTCACTGACCCCATGAGTTCTGTTAGGTTGCCCCAGCCGTGCATGGCCCTGTGGGACAGCAGAAGCTTGGTGGAGATGGAAGGGCATTCTGAAGCTACTGTGTCCAACAGTGGTGCCAAAGTTTCATCTGTGATTACACACTTGGCGCCAGACGACTGCAGCCTGTGGCGGATATCTCGAGCCGTGAGCTGAGAGGTGCCAGGGATCAGAACTGTACCTGTGTGAGGAAACGGGGTAACAATGAAAAAGGAAAAGCACTCACAAATAGAGAAATCCCAGGGTTGATTAGTTAAGTAAGCACTGAATACGGTAGGAAAAATGTTCCAGTTATCCTGAATAACCCTATATTACAATATTATGATTCCTAAATTTAAATTCAGCATTCAAAAAACTTTATTTAGTTTTGAATGTTTTGTTTTTAATTTATTTAGGCAAAATAGTGTGGAATTATAACTATAATATCTGCCATAATAACTTTCAGCTTATCCTTTAATGAATGTTTAACATTTTAAAATTACACACTTCAACTTTAAGCTGGTCCAAACTAGCATATTTCCCCAGCAGCGTGAAGCAATAAAAGTAGATTAAAGTTTAACCCCAACAATGAACCAATTAAAAACAGAACAAGGGTGAAAATAATAGAAATCTCTCTCAGCAAATGCTCAACAAATCTATTTCAGCACGACTGTAAGACTCTACCTGTTCTGAGACATGCTACATTAACCAGCCACCACTCAGGGACTCGGGGTAAAAGAAGGAACACACGATCCCCTCTTTCCAAACTGCACACCTGATGCAGAACATTTGCAAGTTTTCTGGAGTGGAAGCCCAACTCTTCAAAACTCCATTTGACCTCTTCTCCGCTGTCATTCACCCACCACAGAGCTGGAAGAGATGACCTCTGTCCATTCTGTAATACACAGCAACAATACATCAAACAATTTCACAAGTGTTTCTAATTTTAATACATTAAAATTAAGCAGATTTAGATATTACTTTACATTGCTTTTTCATTAAGTCACCACATTATATAATGCTAAACTATCAGTAGACATTGTACATTCAATGTTTCTGTTGCACTAGTGTCACCGAACAAAATAGCAAAATGATAATTCATACCATACCTATTATTTTGGTCCTGCCTAATGGCTTCTTTTGTGTTCAGTAAATAAACAAATACATAAATGTTGAACAACATGAGGTTTAGTAAATGACAGAATTTTTGGGGTGAAAAAAAAAACAAAACAAAACCCCAAGCATCAATAATTATTAGTAATGGACCTGATGATTTTTGTCATGTTTTGTAGTATTAATTGGTTTGTTTCACTTTTATTCACAGAAATGGTATAATATCAATGTCAAAAAACACGGAAAGCTGACAATCATTCAGGCTTATTCTCAATAAGTAGCTCCTTATTTTCAATTTATTCTTTTTTTTTTATTTTTTTTTTTAGTAAATTAGTAATTACACACAAGCAAATTCAAAAAGTACTGCATAACGGAATGACAAAATAATGACAAACGGGTTTCCAAACACTCCCGCATCTTCCCACTGTTTCCCCAAACCTTCCCAAAAACACGCCATTGGCGGAGAACAGCCTTCATGTGCTCTCACTGGTTAATACCAGAGACTGTAAACAAAGGAGGTTTCGAGTATTTTCAATGTCCTGATTTCCCCCCCACATTTACAACATCTACTGATCTGCTAAGTTATACATTTTTCGAATCATTACAAAATATTATCTAGCTTCCAAGTAAAAATAGGCGACAAACATATTACAACATTAGAAGCAAAACTATTTCTTAAATTACCTTTTCTTTTGTTTCCCACTGCTCGAGCACATCTTTGGCGAAATTAAACTGCTGAGGAACTTGTATGTTGTAAGCCTGTCTCATGCTCTCATAATCGCAGAAGTTTTTTGGTGCAGATGTTTTGAATCTGCACAGTTGCAGCCAATGACCTCGCTCATATACTTCATTTTTGTTGGCGTATTTTAGACAGCGTTTAAACAGGTTTTTGCGAACCAGATATAAATTCATTATTAGTCGTTAACTTGGGACACGACGCTGTAAAACTAACGCTTTGAGGTCGTTTCTCCCACCCGACATTAGTCACACAGCTGAAACTTTCACACGGACCATTATCTAATTTTCATTCCCTTTAAAAGTTCTTATTCTTTGCAGTAAACTTCTAAAAATGAAACCGCTCCCTATAAATCCTACAGAAGAAAAATTGAAGCACTGCAGAACCTACAGATCCAATAAAAACAGTCCAGATATAGTTCAACTTCGTGAAAACAAACTAAATCTCTTCGGATCAACAACAGTTTACAAAACTAAAGTCCCACTTGTAACACCTTAAAACAAATATTAACCGCATGTAAATGTGACAGTACATGCTAATTTATGGATTCTAGGTAATTACGTAAAACTTCAAAAGATGTGAAAACTGACATTTTAAAAGCAATCTTTATGAAAAAAAAAAAAAGTATGTACCAACATAAACCTTCAGAGCCATTTTCGTGGTTTAAAAACGTTTAATAAAATAAAAAGATTATACCATACTGATGGCAACTAAAACATTTAAAATTACAACAGTCACAGACATAATGTTTAAAAATCAGATTAAATGATAAAAAGGTATAAAACAAGACTGAAAAAGCAAAGCAAAAAGCAAAGCAAAAACAAACAAACAAATGAACCCCCATAACAACAGAAAAAGAGTGCTTCAGTGTCTGAGACGAGTGCGTCGTGTGCGGGCGATGGGTGTAGTCACTTTAGGAGTCTCACTCTCAGCCATGACAGCATCTGCAAAGGAATCAGAATGAAGCATGTTAATGAGTATAAGAACTCTGCTGAACATTTAACACTAATTAAGAGATTAAAAAAAAAAAAAAAAAAAAGATAATTGTGAAAGTGACCCACCCTCTTCCTCCTCTTCATCACTGGTGAAGGTGATGGCGGGTTTGGGACGCGAACGAGATTTTCTTGGGGTTACAAGGTCACTGTCGTCCAACTTCGGTTTACCACAGCCTGAAGGATACAGATGTGCACAATGAGATTCATTTTATAACATTTCTTTTATGTTTATGAGAAGAATTCGCTCGAACTCTTCACCTCGTGTGGTTTTGCGCACACTCTTGGGTGGCAGTGGCGTATGTAGGTTTTGGCTCTGTGTGTCTCCTGTCTGCTGTTCCTCACTCTCCACATTCTCCAGGCCTTTAGTATGAACAGCCGTCAAACGCTTCTCATAGTCTTCAACCTGTGCCTAAACAAACACAGCTACTTTAAACATACTAGAATAAACAGCAACCGGTCACCAAGTTCCGATCAATGGTCTGCGTGTGCATATGTGTATGTATAATACACTGTTTTGCCACCACACATTCGCAAATGTAGTACCTTAAACTGTTGTTTTGCTCTTCTACGGAGTTTGGCCGCAATGGACAGGAGAGGCTGATAGACTCCAGGCTCAGTGAGTTTATCACTGTAACAGTCCCAGCACTCCTGCAGCTTCTTGAAACCTCGCTCGCACACAGACAACAGGGAAAGAGACACGGCCAGATCTGCCCATTGACGCTCCGTCCTGCAGACAGATCACACATAAGAGGGAGATTCATACTTATGTCAAAGCAGCCCAATCTCACAACAGAACAGTTGTTCTAACAATATTTTCCTGTGCACCACAAAAACAGCTCTCATTGTCCATTTTTAAACTTGATTTTGGGGAACGACATCAGCCTATGTTATCTTTGGACATCTTTGAAGTAGGGCTGCAACAACTAATCAATAAAATTGTTTTAAATCGACAATGAAAATAATCGACAACGAAATTGATTAGCGATTAGTCTAGTCTGTACGCTGTGCTTGGAAACAATCATCCAGTCATATCGCTTTACAGTAGTGAATTTCTATGAAAAAAAAAATGAAAAAAAAAAGTCACAAAACGCATATGGAAAATAGAGGACACCGAGTGAGCTGATCCGGGAAAGGTTCATGATCCAAGTTGTCCGAAACATACTTTATAATTTAATTTAAATTTAATTTAATAAGTGCTTCAAACAAAAGTGTTTACCGCGTCTTCCCCTCTCGTGCTTTGACAGATGTGTGTGCTGTTTAATGCCTCTGACACGCGTTTTCCTCAGTGCAAACATTTTATGGTTATATCCTTATTTGTAAATGTTAGAAAGTCCCACAGGTATTTCCATTTTGCATATTCTGACAAGCGTCTTGTTAAACTTCACAGACTTCAATGAACGAGTGCCGGTGCCCACATGTGGGTCAAACAGTCGGAGGGCAGTAGAATAGGAGCGCAATAATTCTGACCAAAATACAAAATATAAAATATAAAATTTTTAAGTATGTGTTTAAAAATATACATGTAACAAGTAATCATATTTATGAAACCAGTAACAGTAAAGACACTATTGTTGGAATAGCCCATTAATGTAATATAATTACCATGTTCAGATGAGTGAATGCTTGTGTTCTTCATACCTCGTACAAGTTAACATTTTGTTCTTTTGGTTTTGTTTATTTTTAATTTCTGCTTTAAAATAGTAAGCAATCAGTTGTTTTTAGGTTTAAAATATAATTTGTATTTTAACCCCCCTTTTTTTTTTGCTTATAAATGTACAGCATAGCCAACAGATACCTACATTCACTATATTTGTTTTCCTAGGCTTTAAATCACATTGTGTGGAAGACAGCATTGGGCAGGATGTGGAGTAACATTATTTAAAATATTGGATTAAAATTATTATACATGAATTTTTTTCTAATGAAGTTTAGATTTTATCCGATTAATCCAAAAAAAAAAAAAAAAAAAAAATCAGCAGATTAATTATCAAAATAATTGTTAGTTGCAGCCCTACTTTGAAGTACACAAAATAATGGAAGAACCGTTTTCATTGTGAAACTGTAGCCTAAAGAGAATCATGCAGAAAGACGAATTGCACAATAGCTGCGTTTCCATTACAGACTTTTCCAAAACTTTTGCTGTATTTTCTAAATGTCGATAAAAAACTATTGCGAAATGACGGTTTTCCATTAACCGATGTTATGCGACTAAAACTCTCGCGATGAGTCATTTTCTAAAAGATACTTCTTTCTGAGAGCTTTATTTGGAGCATCATATTTGCCACGGCTTCTGGAAGCCCTTCTCCCTCATATGCTTCCCTGGGTGCTTTTCAATACTCCAATGGATGCTTCCTCATTTCTTTGCTCCTCCATCCTGTGACCTGGAAACCGATCAAAGAAAATCTCGAAGGCCATTTTAATTCTATAAATGCCATTTCAATTCTATAAATGCACCACGAGATGAAGAACGAGGAGTGAGAAAGCTTCCTGAGGAGCTATGAACGAGGATGCACAGGTGCATAGACATCTAATACTATTAGTTCCTATTATGTTAATTATTAATTGTTAATAGATAAATACTGTTAGTATTAGATGTCAAACTTCAATAACATAAGATCCCTCGTGGCTCGAGCGCAGCTGATGACGCTTTAGGGGCCGTTCACATATCGCGTCTTTTCCGCGCGCAAGTCAGTTATTTCAAATAAGCCACGCGGCAGACGCGCTCATAATGGAAGCGACTCACATGCGGTGCGTTTTCCAGGCGCATCGAGATGAAAAATTCAACTTTTTAGAATGCCGCAAGCGCACCGCAGGTCATGTGACAAGAACCAACCGATCAGCTTCGGCCTTTCCGTAACAAAACATCGAAAGCTCAGCCGAACAGCTGATCATAGCTGTACAGGGTGGTTTTTATATCTCATCTCCATAAATATATAGGAGTAGTAAAGCTAATGCAAGGGCTAGAAATCAATTTATCATCATTTGCTGAAACTTCCTACTCCTGGAGAGCACAGTTCATGATTGCATAGCAACGACAGACGCCACGGGAGCGCAAGCGCTTTGGAAAGAAGGAGAAAGCGGTGCGGCCGTGCTTTCCACGCGTTTTTAGACACGATATGTGAACGGATCCTTATACTGCCGCTCGAGGGATCAAGAATATTCCAATATACAAGTAAGATTTCCTTTGATTACCCCGTCCTCGTTTTCTTTTCTTGCATCGATGGGGTGTAGCTGAGGCACGAGGAAAGATGCATAAATAAGAAAAGAAAAGCACCCCCTGTCTCGTCTGTACAAACGTACCATGCTATCTTTAAAGAATGATGATGTGACTGTACGTCAGGTGACTTAAATGTGAAAAAAAAAAAAAAAAAAAAAAAAAAAAAAACTTTCCATTGCAGTTTTGCGAAATATTCCTTTTTCGAATTACCTGAAAAACCACCTCATGTGAGCGTAAAAACTTTTTTGCGATATTTGGGAGTTTTTGCAAAATTGGTGTGTTTCCATTGAACGTCATTTCAATTCGCAATTACAATTTGAAGGGTAAATGAAACGCATCTATTGTCTGATACTCACTTTGCTGTTCTGAATCGCTGGCAGAGCTTCTCCACTAAACTCTCCGTCTGTCTCTCTTTAGTGATGTAGGAGAAGAGTTGTCTGAGAGAGAAAGTTAAAAAGTGATTTATCATGTTCGTCATGCAAAATAAGTGAAACTGCACCAACTGCATTAATTCGCTCACTTCATTATGGTGTTGAAAGCCTCCTCCTTCATTCCACGTTCAGGATCAGATAATCGGCTGATGATGTCTGGCAGCAGGTTGTAAATGGCATTGTCCTGAAGATATAGGCAGAGTATTATATATGGGGCTTCTTGTTTTTGGAGGTATGATGAGATGAGAGAGAGAGAGAAAGCAGAGCTGCAGTGGAAAAGCTACCTTTGCAGAGAGCTCGTTAAAGAAGTTGAGAGCAAGGCTGGCGATGTGTGGCTCGGGGTCCAGCAGAAGCACTGCAACCTCACTGACCTGACCTTTGACCTTCATCACGTCCTTCAGCACCAACTGCGTCAAAACCGTGATGGCGGTCAAACGCACAGATGCATTTTCATCACTCAACCTTAAGACAAATCAGTTACAATACTGATCACCACAAACCACCACACAGTAATAAACATTTCAACTTAGCCCTATGCCAGCCAAACAGTGAAATTACTTCTCTGCCTAAATTAGTAAAATGCTCTAAATTGAAATGAATCAAACTTTAAAATGACTACAATGTAATTTAGAAAGGTGGTAAGAATAATTTCTTTCTGGAACTACTGATTATGTAAAACATTCCAAGACCAGGGGTTGTTTTTTCAGACAGAAATTCATGCAATATCTTTTGGCTTGGAACTACCTGGCATAAAGGTTGGGCGTCCAGGGTTCCAGGATGTTGGGAAAGCGGACTGTTAGGTCACCAAGAGCAACAATTGTGTTGGCTCTGATAACAGGAAGTGGGGATTTCTCCAGCACAGTGAACAGCAGCCTGATATTGTCTTTACAAACAGAAGGACTAGAGAAATAACAGGATGTTAATATTGCTTGCCCAAAGAAACAAATATTATACATTATCATCCGTTTAAAAGTTTTGGCAGTAAAGACAATCATAATGTTACAAAAGATTAGCCATAACAGGAGTTTAAGAAATTAAAAAAAAACAAACAAAAAAACCACGAAACTTACTGACTACAAATGTTTTAACTGTAGTGTAAAATATTATAATAGAAATACCTGATCATCATATACTGAGACAGAGCCAGACAGGCAGCAGTGGTGAGCTGAGGGTGGGAATATTTTCCTGGAGAGCTGCAAACTTTCACCAGCAGAGGCAGAAATGCATTCAACATATTCCCTTCTGCAAAAAAAAAGAAAAAAAAAAAAGGAGACCACAGTGCAACAGTGATCAGTGCTTTGCCAAGCAGGTAAAACTGTTCAAGAACCTATGTTTACGAAGATTAAATTCCTGCATTCCAAGCTAAAATGTCAAAATAGTGAAAAATAGTTTCATTAGATGGGCTCACCAGCTAATAACTCAGTCTCACAGATCTTGCGGATAAACTCCGCCTCAGTGTCCTCAGCTGAAGCGCCAACTAGCCCGAGCTCCTCCTCCACACAACTGTCATTAGCCTAGCAAAAGAGGCACAAATCAGTCAGCAGCAGTATGATGGAACAGCACTTTAAATGTGATTGTGCAGAAAACAGATAACAACCAATCAGAGGCCTGTCTTTATTAACCTTTTTGTTGGCAGGTGCCTTCTCTTTCTCCTCCTCCTCTTCCTTTTCTCCTCTCCTCCTCCGTAGCTCAGAGCTGACACTCCTCTCAAGGTGAGACACCTGCCAGAAGGCCACCGCTCCACACAGTGACAGCACCTGGGCCAAGCTCACACAATTCACTAGAAAAAGAATGAGAATGTGTTACCTATCATTAATAATAATAATAATAATAATAATAATAATAATAATAATAAAATCAGAATCAGAAATACAATAAAATAGTAAAATTCTGGAGATACTGCTACTATTTAAAATACGTTTACCATTTTAATATCATAAAATGCAATTTATTCCTGTGATGGCACAGCAGAATTTTCAGCAGCCATTACTCCAATCAGTGTCACATGATCTTTCAGAAATTACTTTAACATACCAGTGTTTAAGTAACATCCTTATCAATGTTGAAACAGTTGTCCTACTTAATATTTCTATGTAAACTAATTCTTTGAATAGAAAGTTCAAAAGAGAATTTATATGAAATAGATTTATTTGTAACAATGTCCCTGCTGAATAAAAGTAAGATTTTCTTTTTTTTCCCCTTTCTAAAATTATGCATTATACAAAAAGTTTGTGTCCACATTACCTTGCCCCTCAGAGCCCTGAGACTCGCCTTCCTGCAGTTGTGACTGGTTGGGCTCTCTGCCCTCTGTGATTTGCTCCAATAGGAGACGAGCAGAGCGTTGGAGGAGGCGGGAACACAGCTGGTCAGGTGACTCTGCTAAGAAGTAGATGAGACGGACAGCCTGTTCCATGAAGGTCTGCCAATGGGGGTCAGACTGGACTACTCCTGTTCAAATGAAGATACAGCCATTACCAAACAGGAGAGACGTATGAAAGAACTCAAGATGAGAAGAAATAAGGAAATGAGAGAAAGACCATGTTACATGATCCAGCATCAACAGATTTGGGTGATTCAATCACAAGCAGACAAAGCTAAATACAAGTATAAATAGGTTCTATGAATCTTGGAGACTTAACAGTGGTCAGGTACACATGTGTCCACATCACATTTGAAACAAAAGTGAACATCCTACACAAAGGACCACATACTCAGATGAAACAAATCACAGCAGGACACACTGGGGGAATATGTGGAAAAGCATGGGCTTTAAAGTTTTTGGTACAGCTTTTTAACCAACACTTGTGATCAGATCACCCAATACAAAAGCTAATACGAGGTGTAAACACCAAAAGAACACATACCATCAGCAATGGCCTGGGACAAACAGCTGAAGAGATGGTGGTCCATAGGAAGCCTGAAGGGGACACCTTTGGATTGCTTAAACACAAGAACATACAAATCAGCATATTAGAATAATTTCTGAAGGATCATATGACACTGAAGCCTGGAGTAATGGCTGGTGTAAATTCAGCTTTGCCATCACAGGAAGAATTCACATTTTAAAGTCTTAAAATAATAGTTAAAAACCAATTTTTTAATTGTAATGTTTCACAATACTATAGTTTTTACTGTATGTTTAGAAGAAAATGCAGCCTTGGTGAGCATAAGAGACTTTTCAAAAACATTAAGAAAATATTATTGACATTCTTTTCAATGGTAGTATATACATAAAGTATATACATACCCTCACATGGTCTGTTATATTAGCGATGGTGATGAGTGTGTCTCGAGCCAGCAGATAATCTTCAGCAACCTTCTCACCCAGAGCAACAGAACAGAGTGTGTCCAAATTACTCAGAACCACCTCCCGCTCAGCACTAAACACACAAAAAAGTTAGACAGACAAAGTAATGTACACTATGCCTCAAAATATTACATTACTTAAGCAGCATGACAAAGACAGGAATGCCCTCAGATTACCAAAGAACCAGCTCATAGCTCATTGGACATTATAGAGAACAGAGTTTTGACCTGTGCCCCCCCCCACACACGCACAAATACACAAGCACGCACACACTATGACTACCCTTCCCATCTCTCTCCTGCATTTCTCTGAAGGAGAGCTTGAGGGGAAGAACTCGCTTAATGTAGGCCAGCCCTTACAGCAAAGCAGCAAATCTCCACTGCCCAGCCAAGATTACCAGCCAACAGGAGCACAGGAGAGCTCTGACTCTTACCCACTGAGCTCACATTCGCCTTGGTCTCATCATTGGGCAAAATTATTATGCTGTGACATTAAATGGTTAGTTCACCCAAAAATGAAAAGTTAACCACACACAGGCAGCAACATCATTGCACCTTTCAAAGCTCTGAGAAAATTAGCAATGATGTTGCTGCCTATGTGTGGTTCAGAAACCTCTTGGATTTCATCAAAAATATCTTCATTTGTGTTCCGAAGATGAACGAAGGTCTTACGGGTTTGCAACGACAAGAGGGTGAGTAATTAATGACAGAAATTTCATTTTTGGGTGAACTAACACTTTAAATAAGTTCAACAGATTCAATGACTAACACATCCAGGAAGTATTAAGAGTTTAACAGTCTCACCGTGCTGCCATGCCCAGCAGTAGCACTGCAGCTCTCCTGTGAAGTGCTTTAGTCTCTCGTTTACCAGAGAACCTCTCCCACAAAACTTGCACCACTGAAGTCTGCAGGGCACTCTCATTGCTGAAAAACTCCTGGACCTGCACCAAGAAAAGAAAAACAACTGTTAAAAGAAGAAATATGGGAGTGACTGCTTACATGAGGGGCTAAAGACACTCACAATCTCCTCCAGACACTGGATGGTCCCCAATGAAGCATCGACCATCAGCTCTGACAGACTGTCCACTAAAGTCTGAGCCTTTGCTCTGATGGACAAACACAAAAGGCCATTTGAGCTACAGTACATTAAATTGTACTCTTAGCCTTAAGGAGCAAACAAAAATGTTTGCATACCTGGTGTTTTCACCGTGAGGGTTGAGGTACAGGCGCCTGTAGGCCTGGATGACAGCGTCCTTGATTGTAGCATCAGTGGACCAGACCAGAGGCAGCATCTTTCTGACTCCACACACGGAATCGGCCACACTAAATTCAAATGCTGTGACACAGAACTGCACAGCTTCCTGCACAACTGAGAGAGGGAGACCAATCAGAGAAAACGTTATATTTAAAGTCATGATGAAACAGAAGTAGCAACAGATCTTTTCTTGTATTCTTGTATTCTCTGTATTGTGACGTATATTTGGGGAAAAAATGAATTACCAAGGAAAAAAAGGCAAGGGACTTCATAGTAATTACCTGTAGTAGTTTTCCAGTACAGCATGTTGTTAATGACAGCAATGGCTCTTTCCACTTGTAGAGCAAAGCTCTCTGTGTCTTTCAAGTACTGAACCAACATCTCCTGCTTCTTTAGTTCACTCTCTTTCCCTTCATTGCCTTCACCCTCTTTCTGTGGGGTGAGTGGAGCATCGCTCGCCATGGCCTCAGGCGTCTCCTGCTCTGGGCCTGAGAGGAGAGAGATACACATAATACTCATGCTTTTATTTAGACTAGGAACCCTGTCATCTAATCTAGGCAGGTAAGACAATAAACAAGTTTGTCTTGTTCATTGATCAGATCACCATGGTGCTCCTCAGCAAGATGCTTTAATATGGAAGTTATTTAGAAGACTATTCAAAGTATCAAATAACACATACCCTTGAAAAGTGTTGCGAGTGTGTTGATGAGCGTTTCTGCATTCAAGTCAGCCAGACCTGAGAAGAATGCCGACTCTGGAAACAAAGAGTGTGCCCTCATACACAGACCAACTGCCTTCCTGCACACAGTTAAACACCACACATTGCATGTCTGTATGCAGAAATAAGGATATAAGTGAATGGGTGTTAATTCACATGTACCTGTATTTACTTTCTCGGAGAAGCTGCGCAATTTGGATAGCAGTGTCCCTGTCGCTTCTTTTCTCCTCTCCCCCAGTCTCCTCCTCCTCTTCTTCTTCGTTATCATCATCATCTTCCTCACTTCCAGGCTCCAGCTGTGCTTTCACGGTCATCTCCACCTCAGGCTTCATTGCGTCCCAAAGATCAGCTGCTGTGATGACTGCAACTACAAACACAACGCTAAAATCTTACAGCTGGACACAAATTGATAGTGACTCAGACTATAGCTGAAAACTGAAAGGAGCAAATCAATTAGAAAAGCAACATACCAGGCACTTGCTCTTTCTGGGCATCTCTCATCTCTTTTAATTTGGCCATCTCCTTATCCAGGGGCTTTTTTAGGTCTACACTGCTTAACTTAACATGGAGAAAACAAAAGCAGGTACATTTAATGTCTGTTCAAAAGTTTGAGGTTGTAAGATTAAGTTTTTCTTATGCTCACCAAAGCTGCATTTATTTGATCGACAATGCAGTAAAACAAATATTGTGAAATATTACTAAAATTTAAAATAACTTCTATTTTAATACATTTCAAATTGAATTTTTCCTGTGATGGTAGAGCTGAATTTTCAGCATCATTACTCCAGTCTACAGAAATCATTCTAATATGCTGATTTGGTGCTCAAGAAACATTTCTTTTTATTATCAATGTTGAAATCAATGTGCTGCTTAATATTTTTGTGGAAAAAAAAAAAAAAAAAAAAATTACATACATCTTTTAAAATTCTTTGAATAGAAAGTTCAAAAGAACAGCATTTATTTGAAATAGAAATCTTTTTGTAACAATGTAAATGCCTTTAGTGTCACTTTTGATGTACGTAATATGTCCCTGAGTAAAAGAATTTATTTTAAAAAAGGCTTACTGACAGCAAACTTTTTAACACTAGGGTTTCTACCAGATGTTTTAATTGCGCATGTTTGTACCTTGCAGCTGTAAGGGTTATGAGCAATGAAGGCAGCCAGCAGCTGGATGGCGCTCTTACACACATGGACAGACTTATCACCCAGACGCCCGACGGTCAGCTCCATAACTTCAGTGTACCTGCACAGTGGCAAGGCCTGTCAGAGAGAGAAGGGGGATTAATTATATCTCAAGAAAAATACACCTTATTTTCTGTTGCCATGAAAGTGGGGGAGAGACCCACAAACCACTCACCTTACTGTTGACAATACGTGCATAGACCTGCAGCACACGTGCTCGGACATGTGAGTGGGCATCATGAATGTGCTCCTGCAATGTGTCCAGAAAGCGATCTCGGCCAGCACGAGCAGAATCATCCAGTTTATCACCAGACAAAACCCGGACCAGAACCTCCCCGAGAACCTCACACACAGCCACTCGCAGACTCGGACTCTGTCCAAACACAAACAACATGTTAACATTTCTTCATTCTTCAACATTCTAACATTTTCGCTCTAGTGTGTTTTATAGTTAAGCTATAAAATATAAAACTTTAATGGTTGCCCTCAGATTACCAAAGAGAGAGCTCAATGCCAACAGAATTAATGCAGAGAACTGAGACTCAACCTGTGACCCACACACACACACACACACACACACAAACAAACAACTGTAAGCCCCCTCCTTTCTCCTCCCCTATATCTTCAAAGGATAGAAATTTAAGAAGAAGAGGCTTGTTGAATGTAGGCAGGCCCTTACAGCAAGACAGCAAACCTTCACTGCCCAGCCAAGATTACCAGCCAATGGGAACACAAGAGAGCTCAGACTCAAATTCAGTGGGCTCATATTCGCCTTGGTCTCATCACTGGGCAAGAATCCAATGACAGAAGTAATGCAAAAGAGAACATGTGTGACTGTACCTCTCCCTCCAGGTGTGTCAGGAGAACACTGATGTTGGGGATCATGGTTTCGGGTACCAGAGTACTGAGTTCTGACAGAAAGCTGGAGAAAGCCTTCACACCTGAACCTTCTCTAGCTAGTTCTTCACTCGACTTTTGACCAATCTCTCTGAAATACACACATTGAGACTTTGAATTGTATGAAAAGCATAAAGATGAGCAGTACAACAAAAATGCTATATCATGGTAATAACATGTTATATTAAAATAGTTACTCTGCTTTAAATTCATTCCCAAAATGTTATGCATTTCAAATGAATATCTAGTAGCCTGATAGATGTACACCAAAAGGCAAGATTCATTTAAAAAAAAAAAAAAAAATATTATAGAGCTGCCACCTACTAGTCGACTAGAAGAGGCTTAGCCGACCAAAAATGGTATTAGTTGGAAAAAAGAATGGGAAAAAACACAAAAAAAACAAAACAGTCTGTGACGGACAGATCATTAACGGCAGGAAATCCAAACATTTGCCTATCATTCATCATCCTCAAATATGGCTTATCACTTGAAACATGCAAGTAGTAACAACTTTACAAGTACACTCTCAGCTATAACGTTAACCTAGATAAAAGGTGCACTATTATTTGCCGCATATCCAAGTGTTTGTGTGGAGAGCACGCTTACTGCATGACATGGAGGCGCCGGTGCGATCACTTCCATTTAAAGTACTCATTTTTGTTCATACAAATGAGAATCCAACATTCAAAACTGTAAGTGGTTTGCTTTTATTTCTGTTTATTTCACAATAACAAAACGTTGTGCTTTTGTGAAAAAAAACAAAAAAAAAAACAGGATGCGCTTGTGATGCATTTAAGTGAACTTGAGCACATCTCAAATGAACAAACTCAGCATATACTTGCCTCACAGATATGAGAAATATATCTATGGAAAGCTTGAAATGTCTACTTTTAAACGAACCAATTCAAAGATTATTCTCAGATTATGTAATTCGTATGAAACGTGCATATTGGTGCGTCCACTACTGCGGAGATAACGAGTCAGTATTGTCGACCTTATCGCTGCAGCCAAAAAACACACAAAACAGTAGTTTATCAATAAATTACCAAAATGTTTAGACATGTTTTTTCACACCATATTCATAATCATTACTTTTGCTGATGCGCTGCTCCAAGCTTTATGCGTGCGTTTGAGTGTATATTAGGTTACGTTTTATAGGCGATTAAAAGCTCATTATTATGATTTATATGGTTTAATATAAACGCGCAATTAGTCGACTAATCACTTAAATGAACAACTAGTTGACTACAAAAATCTTTAGTCGAGGGGAGCCCTAATAAAAAACAACTTTAAATTAGATAACCATATTTTTGAGGTTTCAGAAGTACATATCAGCTTATATAGAAGGGCCTTCAAATATTGTCTTAGACAAAGGAGGCCTTGGAGTCAAAGGGTTGAGAATCATTTACAGTATCTCACAGAAGTGAGTAAATATTTGTAAATATTTTATTACATCTTTTCATGTGACAACACTGAAGAAATGACACTTTGCTACAACGTAAAGTAGTGAGTGTACAGCTTGTATAACAGTGTAAATTTGCTGTCCCCTCAAAATAACTCAACACACAGCCATTAATGTCTAAACCACTGGCCACAAAAGTGAGTACACCCCTAAGTGAAAATGTCCAAATTGGGCCCAATTAGCCATTTTCTCTCCCCGGTGTCATGTGACTCGTTAGTGTTACAAGGTCGCAGGTGTGAATGGGGAGCAGGTGTATTAAATTTGGTGTTATCACTCTCACTCTCTCATACTGGTCACTGGAAGTTCAACATGGCACCTCATGGCAAAGAACTCTCTAAGGATCTGGAAAAAAACAAAAAAAAAACAAACAACAACAACAACAACAACAACAAAAAAAACGAACTGTTGCTCTACATAAAGATGGTGTAGGCTATAAGAAGATTGCCAAGACCCTGAAACTGAGCTGCAGCACGGTGGCCAAGACCATACAGCGGTTTAACAGGACAGGTTCCACTCAGAACAGGCCTCGCCATGGTCGACCAAAGAAGTTGAGTGCACATGCTCAGCGTCATATCCGGAGGTTGTGTTTGGGAAATAGACGTATGAGTGCTGCCAGCATTGCTGCAGAGGTTGAAGGGGTGGGGGGTCAGCCTGTCAGTGCTCAGACCATACGCCGCACACTGCATTAAATTGGTCTGCATGGCTGTCGTCCCAGAAGGAAGCCTCTTTTAAAGATGATGCACAAGAAAGCCCGCAAACAGTTTGCTGAAGACAAGCAGACTAAGACATGGATTACTGGAACCATGCCCTGTGGTCTGATGAGACCAAGATAAACTTATTTGGTTCAGATGGTGTCAAGCGTGTGTGGCGGCAACCAGGTGAGGAGTACAAAGACAAGTGTGTCTTGCCTACAGTCAAGCATGGTGGTGGGAGTGTCATGGTCTGGGGCTGCATGAGTGCTGCCGGCACTGGGGAGCTACAGTTCATTGAGGGAACCATGAATGCCAACATGTACTGTGACATACTGAAGCAGAGCATGATCCCCTCCCTTCGGAGACTGGGCCGCAGGGCAGTATTCCAACACGATAACGACTCCAAACACACCTCCAAGACGACCACTGCCTTGCTAAAGAATGTCTCCAGACCTAAACCCTATTGAGCATCTGTGGAGCATCCTCAAACGGAAGGTGGAGGAGCGCAAGGTCTCTAACATCCACCAGCTCCGTGATGTCGTCATGGAGGAGTGGAAGAGGACTCCGGTGGCAACCTGTGAAGCTCTGGTGAACTCCATGCCCAAGAGGGTTAAGGCAGTGCTGGAAAATAATGGTGGCCACACAAAATATTGACACTTTGGGCCCAATTTGGACATTTTCACTTAGGGGTGTACTCACTTTTGTGGCCAGCGGTTTAGACATTAATGGCTGTGTGTTGAGTTATTTTGAGGGGACAGCAAATTGACACTGTTATACAAGCTGTACACTCACTACTTTACATTGTAGCAAAGTGTCATTTCTTCAGTGTTGTCACATGAAAAGATAAAATATTTACAAAAACGTGAGGGGTGTACTCACTTCTGTGAGATACTGCATGTAGACTATAATTATCCGTTTTATTTATTTGTAACCAAAGCCTGGTTGAATCAGACTGTAAAGCACAATCTATATACCCAGCAATACCATCCAAGTAGAAGACTAACACCAAAAAGCCTTAAATTTCACCTCATGATCTCTCCAACAATGGCCTTGACCCCATACTCTGTGCTCCAGGCAGCCACAGCTTGCGCACACACTGACGCCAGCTGCTCAAAGTGCTGCAGGAGCTGAATCACCTTCACACATGCTCCTGTACAAGACATAGAGAGCATATTCAGGACAACACACTCGGCTTAACATCTACAGAATAGCAAACCCACTTGTGGGTGCATGATGTGCATATAAACCCACCCAACATGTGATTGTATTTCTTCACCATGATTCCGAGAACATGAATGATGGCGTCTCTGGTGGACTTGCTCTTCATATGGCTTATGGTGGGGTTTTCCAGGAGTTTATAGCAACAGCATGTCACACAGCTACATAAACCGACAAACAATGCACAAGCAAAATAAATGACACTTGCGATCAATGAAGACATACAAAGTTTAAAAGATAAAACTGAGCAAGGGTGAGTGACAGTTTAATGGGTTAGTTCATCCAAAAATTACATTTTTGTCATTCAAAAACCCATAAGACCTTCGTTCATCTTCGGAACACAAATTAAGATTTTTGATGAAATCCAAGAGCTTTCTGGCTCCCCTATAGACTGTAACGTTACAACCACTTTCAAGGTCCAGAAAGGTAGTAAAGACATCATTAAAATAGTTCATGTGACTGCAGTGGTTCAACCTTAATGTTATGAATGTTAATGTTATTACCTGACAAACTCCTCCTCAACTAAAGACAGACTCCACAGAGTGCGAATGTCCAGCTGCAACAGTTGAGTCAAACATTGAAGAACTGTTTCTCTCTCACTGTCCCACTGCAGGAGACCTTTTCCAGCGACTTTATCCTTCTTACGACCCTGAAAGAAACACAAAAAGATGTTTAATATGTTGTACACACAACCAAAAAGCTCAGAAGCAACAGTTGTTGCCCTCAGATTACCAAAGAAGAGGTTCACAGCTAGTTGGCCCATTAGGAGATGTGACTCTTTGCTAACTGACACATTTACACACACTCGGGGACATACTCTCTCACACACACACTATAAGCTGCCAAATCAGCCACAAATGTCCATTTCTAAAGGAGAGTTGTATTATGAATGACAGCTAGCGTTGATATGGGTGGGCCCTTACAGCAGCGCAGCAAATCTCCACTGCTCTGCCAAGATTACCCACCGATCAGAGAGCAAGAGAACACAAGATCCCAGCCAATACGCTCATATTTGCCTTGTTCTCATCACGGGGCATAGTATAAACACTCATGAAAAACTTGATAGTATACCTTGCTGGGTGCAGTGACGATAGTCTCCCTGTATGAGTCGCTCTCAAGCATTTCTGTGAGTTTGCAGAGCAGAAACACACTCATTTTCACAGCGTTGAGCTGCTGTTTGCGGTCCACAGCTGACAGAGAACCCGACAGGAGGAGAGTCGGCAGGGAAACCGACAGGCCCCTGACCACTGAAAACAGAGCATTGTGATACATTGTGGGAAATTTAGTTTTGAACCATTGCACAAAATTATTTAGAAGTACTAATTAGTTTGACTATGAGAGATACCAACCTTGTATCAGCAACTCCAGCATGTCTTCTTTCACCGCCACATCCACTGTGCGACAATGTCTAAACATAATCAGAAAATTATGGTTAGACAAAGTCATGGCAACACATGGGTTAATGTTTAACAGGGCTCATAATATAACTATAAATATTCTTATTTTCCCCCATTACGCATTTAGTTATGTTTAATACCCATATTGATTTCTTGTCATGCAAAGTTTAACTGCTGCTAAAACATAGGCTGTATAACAAAAGTGGTGTACACTGTAAAATTGAATAAAGTTGATCTAAAAAATTTTTTATATGGGAATGTGTCCATACTTACTGCAAAACACTGTATGCTGTGTCAAAATGCTCCAGGATGCACAGGGGCCCTTGACTTCTCAGTGCCGCTTTAAAGCCTTCGTAAGAGACAGAATAAAGTAACTACTCCACTACAGATCAGAGCAACAATAATTAAATGTAATGTACACATATTAAACGAGCAGCGCTTACTGTTGATGTGAGACGGGAGCTGTTTGGCAGACAGCACATCCTGAACCACATACTGGTTAATAGCACCAGACTTCACGAGATCATCCAAACAAACCGGCACCATAAAATCCCACGACATCTCTGCACGCCTAAACAACCAGCAGTGAATATAAATGTTTATCTGTAGGAACAAAACTCACTAGAACGCAGCAGCAGGAAACACACACGGTTACATAAAGCCCCGTCTGTCCTTCGTACTTATGTCGTTTAACATAATCGCAAAATAAAGAAAAGAACGAGTTTTATTAAACCGAAACGAAATGTTAGTTTTGTTTGACACAAGGGTAAGCTAACATGCTACGCTAACCCACAGTATAAACACACAAAAATCTAATTTTCTTTAGTAAACGACACTTTCCAAGGTTTAAAAAAGTAATATGGCATTTTCGAAAACCCACCGTGTAAAACGACCGATCTATTCTGAACAGCTCCTAACCAGATGAACTAATCCGTGGAAAGTTAACTTGGTTGACTGAACGGTTTGAGTCGCAGCTTTGAATTTCACACAGCGCGCCAAAGGAAGTACGCCATCACTGACTCCGCCCACTCACAAGCGTCACACTCAACTGATCAGTAGAGGGCGCCACACTACTCTGCGAATGGTGGTGGTTTTGAGAATTTTTAATGTAAACTTGTAATTTTAACTTAAAAAGAATGTAAAAATCCTACATTAAAAACTTAATAACTGGGTAATTTACCTTACCACATACGGCAATGTGGTAATTAAAGACAACGCATGCAATTTTACAGTACAATGTTGTGAAAAACCAGAACCAAATATTTTGTAAAAAAAAAACAACTATTAATTGTGAAAGTATATATACGTATACATTTATAGTAAATAATGTTTTATAAGTAAAAAGTACTGAATTTTCCATAAATCTCTGTGCTAACCATCTCACTTATGTTTGAGTGTCTTGTCTGCATTAGTTCATGTTTAAAGCATTAATGCATTATGTTTATTATTCTTGTTTTTATTTTACTCTTTTAGTCCCCCAGTCTCGTTCTTAAAACATGTTTGAAACGTTGTATCAACGATTTACCAAGTCTTTACAGGACCATCATCATCAATGAACATCAGAATAACAAAGACTGCAAATAAAACACCAACAAGCTGCAAACAGTGCAGATGAATCTTTCTATACAGAGAGACAACCAAGCTTTAAAAGGCTGATAATAGTCTTTATGGGCAGTTAGGAAACTAAATGATGATATAGTGTCGATTGATTGTGTTTGGAAGCACCTACAACGAAACAATCCAACAATAAATCAGTAGTAGCAGGACAAAGATGCAAGAAACAATAATTGTGTGCAACGAGTCATACTTTCATGTAACGTTCATATATAGAAGATCAATATAAACATATCTATGAATTATACGGCAAATTTGTGCAGTTTGATTGGTCAGTGCGGTGCAGTTCATTTCCCAACGTCAAGCAAACAACCTATTTGAATTTATTAAACTTTTATTTTGACATGGCGTCACGATGACCACACGAGGTTAGAGTGCATGAAAAAACACACGTGGGTTGTCTTGTCAGACTCAGAACGCCGACAGATCTATTTTAAAATACCCGCTAGTAGTTTCGTCCATTCTTTTATTCAGTGTTTTAGACGCACATGTTTTAGTTAATATCAAAACTGATAAAGATATTGAGCTGGTAAGAACCTCTAGATACCGATGTTTATTTATAGTTTGCCAGCTGACCTAGTTCAAACCGCATTGAACAAATCATTATTTATGAACCAACATAATGCAAAATACAGATCAGACCCGGGCACCGATGAGCTTGTCATGGTGATATAATACAAACCTTGATATGACAGCAATGGATATTTTAGTAATAACAAGCCTGTAATAATTTAATAACAGTAGGATTTTCGATTATATTTTAAAGAAGGATGGAATATTTGCCGGACTCTAACGCCAGATATAAAGATGTGGACTACTGGAATGAGCGGTACCGGACGGAGGAGAGCTTCGAGTGGTTCGGAGACTTCACTAAATTTGAACATCTTCTCAAACAGCATGTGGGAACTGAAGAAAACGTTTTGATGCTGGGTAAGTTAGACGATTCAATACAAAAACTACTTTTACCATTTGAAATATTCAATATGAGTAATCGCATATGTTATTGTGCATATTACTTATGAGCAGCAGGGGGCGCTACTGCACTTTAGTCACAGTGCATTCCAAAAACACTGGTGCTGTTGGGATGAATAAGAACTAAATGTTAGCAAAAACTTACTAGGTTCATCTTTAATGAGCAAATTATGATAAAATGTGGCTTAAGCATGTATTCCGAGTTATTTATTGATCATTCTCCGCATAGCAAAGGTTTATGTGGTGATTGTTTAATGGTTACATTTAGGTTGCTAGCAGAAGTTGCATTTTAGTTAAAGTCACCATGAAATCAAGACCTTATGCACCAGAGAAACAAGCGCGCAGCCATCTTTAGAATTTTGTCTTCGAACTTCCGTTTTTGCGGTAGCTCTGTATATTTCTATGGCATCGCTGTCCAAGAGTAATTAGCTGGTGAAGTGGATTTACTTATTGTAGAGTTAACAAAGTTTTGATGAGCATATAATGTTTGAAGCGGACGTCATAACAAATGTCAGTAGAACTGGAAGATTTTAAAATGAGCAGTTCATTCATAAACCCGTAAGATCTTACATTCATGCTGTGGAAATACAATTTTGTGTTTGCAAACAGTGATGACGTTTTTGTGGGCGGAGCTTACCTGGTGGCAGAAAATGACAGTTTTGCAGTAGCAGTCTGTGGAAGCCACGGAACGAAAGAATAAAAAAAGTTAATTTCGAGTTTATATCTCACAATTCTGACTTTTTTTTCTCACAAATCTGAGTTTATATCTCTCAATTCTCAGAAGGAAAACAGAATTTTGAGATATACTCATTATTCTGTCTTTTTTCCTCAGAATTGCAAGTTTATATCCCCCATTCTGACTTTTTTTCCCTCAGAATTGTGATATAAACTCACAATTGCGAGTTATAAAGTCTGAACTGGGAGATAGAAACATGCAAATGCAAGAAAAAAAGTCAGAATTTTGAGATAAAAATGATATAGGCTGTTTAAAAGTTATCTATGTAAAATATTATAGTTTTAAATATTATTTCATGCTGTAACTGCTATGTATGTATGTCCCCTATGAACTGCATATGTGAATATTATTTAAACTTACTGTTTACAATAAATTCATGCTTTAATAGTAGACTAATCATCATTGCAGGTTTCATCAGTCTGTGACTTGCAACATAAATGTTTGCATTTAGCTTCAAAGGACGTCTTCAACAATGGTATTCTATAAAAATGAAGACTATATTTTTTGCATTCCGATTCTGACATCCAAAGGCACAACAAAACATTTTTCTCTTATTCTGTGGATTTTGCCCATATTCCACCACTTGTTACTGCTATTTTTCTGCCACCACTATGCACAAGTGACTGCAAGTGATGTAACTGTGACGTCTGATCCAAATTAATCTATAGGAAGACAGAATACAATGAGCGCAGTGCTGAAAAGGGGCAGTGCTACATAAGGTCTATAGAGGAAAAAAGCCAATCGCAGCTTCCCTTTTGTTCTTATATTCTAGTAATTCTAATCCTAATATCCTAATATCGGTTATTCAGCAGATGCTTGACAGTACAGTTCCTTCAGGGACGTCCCTCTTTGGGTATCCTGGGATCGTGTTACTTGCTCAAGGGCATGTTGTTCCTTGCTCTTCCAGGTTTTTAAAAGCACATAACCCCAGGAACCTAAAAATATGAAGAATACTTCATCACAAAGAGAAGTTTAAGAATGATCTCCTAACATCTGGTTGGCCTAGACAAGGAACCTTGATTTTCAACATTTATACTCCCAGATTTGTTATTTAAAAAAAAAAAAAGACAGGTAGACAAATAAAATGAGCTGAATTATTTGTGTTGAACATTCTGCTGGATGGTCCGGCTCATCTTTTGAGTTACTGTAGTCTGACTCAAAGGGGCAGTGTTGCTCAACTCACTCACAATATGGATTATATATTCAGCTGGTGCTGTATTGGAGATGAGTGTGGACCTCTGACATGCTCTCTGAGCTCCAGATCTGTTCTTCAACGCAATGACACAAGTTCCCATCCCCCAGGGGCTGCTTCAGCTATATCTCAATCTAATTACCAACACTTAAAGTGGCATAATAAAAGCGCATTGGTTTAGGGGCTAGTGTGGGTCAATTTGAGCTTAATTTCATGCAGCTTATAGAGCCTGGATCAATGAAATGTGTTCCTAACCTAGCGTTTAAAAACCAGTGATTAACCTTGGAATGTTAATGATATGGGTAGATTCTGGTTAGTTAGATCAGGGGTTTTCAATCTTTTAGATGCCACGGACCCCCAAACACGATCTTCCTTGAGACCCTCATCCTCAAATTTAAATGGCAACTCTATGTTTTTATGTATAAAGACCAAATCAATAGTGTGAAAATTAATATTATAAATGTGTATAATATTATTTGGAATATATTTAGTTTCTATCATGTTGCATTTTCTACTCACTGTACTGTTAGATGTATTATTTATTTAATTTAATTTTTATATTTTGATACATTTATTTTAGTTGAATTTATTAATGTGCTTATTTTAATCATGTTTTATTTATTTTAATTTTATTTATTCACATAAAATGTTTGTATTAATATTTTTTTATTTTAAAATCCAAATTATTATTTTTTATTTAAATCAATTTGTATTTATTTTAATCTTTTTATTTTAAATAAAATTATATTTTTCTTTTTCTTTTATTTTTTTTCAAATGTATTTAAATAATTTTTTAATTATTTTACTGTATTTAGTTTAAATGTATTTATATTAGTTTAATCCTATTTTTGTATTATAGATTTATTTTTACAGTTTTTATGCTGTTTTTCTCTAAACTTTTGCCTTATCACTTACTTGTGGCCCCCTTAGAAAACCCCCGAGTTAGCTGTTCGATTTTACCAAATGAAATCATTATTTGGTTATACAAATGAAAAGCATTGAGTGTTTGATAAATGTTGTATAAATGTTTTTTGGAATACTTGTACATGAATACATGGGAAAATAGGATTTGATTTCATCAGCTCAGTGAGGACACCCTTCTTCTTTTGTTTCTCTCTCTTTCATTCTCTTTCCCCACACAGACACCCTTTCTGCACCTACATCATGTTCCCTCCGCAGTCCACCCTCACAAACACAACACGCTCTCCGTGACCTTTCTCAAGCGGGAAACAGGAGTTCTTACGCACAACCTTCTCTCATGTGCTTCACTTGTGACCTCTGACACAATTAACTTAAGGTCTTTTCTTTATATAAAGCACCAGTCATGAACCGTTACCTCTAAATTGCTGCTGAATTGAATATTCTATGTCACTTCTTTGTTCATCTTATGGTTATAAAATGTTTATTCTCCATCCAGCTCTTTTTTCTTACTCTAAATTGCTGCTGAATAGCTTGGGATTGTGTTATATTGTGTTATCTCTGGTAATGAAATGTTCTCTCTCTCTCCATCCATCTCTTTCTCAGTTCTCCTCGTGTGTGTATGTGTGTGTAACTAGTGTCTAATGGATCAGGGTAGAAATGGACCGTTAATTTCATTTTTTTCAATGCTCAAGGATACTACTCTCTCAGAACTGCCACAGCAACATTTGTATCCTCCCTTACCCATAATGCACTGGCTCAGGGCAGATTCCTGAGCAGGCTGTTAAGGCTGTAGTGTGTCTCAAGTTTCTGTGGTTGTGTAACGGTTTGTTGCATGAGGAGAAGTGGATTCCCCTCAGTTAACATTAGCAGATTCTGTCACAGGCAGAGGCAGTTCAGATCCCATCATGCCTTTCATCTGTATGTGTACATGAAACATAGAATATGGAAAACTAGATCTTATTTGCTCTGTTAAAATAAGAGTTTGAAGTATACTATAGATATAGACTCCACACATATAGGTCCACACAGACCATTAATGGAAACAAAGCTGCAAAAATGGCTCATTCGTAAATGATCATGGCTATGATGGCACAACCATCATTACATTTGCATATCAATGTCAGTTCAGCAATTTGCCTCGCCCTGATGAACGACGTGTAAACTGTGCTAGCATATGCAGGTTATTTGATCATAACAGATGTCATGTAGTTTTAAAGATAGCAAAAACAGTTCTATGGTAGTGAGGGGGTGGAAATGGTCATGAAATGGTCATTTTTGTACAAGAAACCTTAATTCATGACCTGATTAAACTGTATGCAAGAATGGTCACCTGTGTATGTAAAGGTGATTAAGAAATTGTGTTTAGCACTCATTGTACTTCAGTAATGTGACCGAAACTACCGTTCAAAAGTTTTTGTTTTTTTAAAAATGGATTTTGGAAAAAGTCTTTTGTGTTCACCAATGCTTTAAAGGGTTAGTTCACCCAAAAATAAAATTTCTGTCATTAAGTACTCCCCCTCACGTCGTTCCAACCCCGTAAGACCTTCGTTCATCTTTGGAACACAAATTAAGATATTTTTGATGAAATCCGAGAGGTTTCTGTATTACACATAGGCAGCAAAGTCATTGCATTTTTCAAGGCCCAGAAAGGTAGCAAAGACATTGTTAAAATAGTCAACGTGACTGCAGTGGTTCAACCTTAATGTTATGAAGCGACGAGAATACTTTTTGTGCGCAAAAACAAAACAAAAATAATGACTTTATTCAACAATTTCTTCTCTTCCCTGTCATTCTCCTACACTGTTTACGTTGTAGAGACAGCGCACCGATTCTGGGTTCCGAGCATAAACAACATCTGCAGTGTTACAACGCTCAAAGTTCAATGCAAAGGGAGATATTTTCTTTTAAAGAATTCGCTGTTTAAAGACTACAACAAATGGCTGGTAGGAACTACAACGAGCTTCCGGGGTTAGTGACATCACTAACCCTAAAATGTACATAAACCCTGCCCAAGAGAACATGCAAAAAAGGGGCGAGGCCTTGTTGGGCTGCTTTAGAGAAGTTGTTTTAGTTGAGTGTTGTTGCCATGTTGTCATTTAACATGCCGGTCGATGAGTTGAATCAACTCCACAGCAACTACATGAATTTATCCACTAACCATTCAGAAACCTCAAGTTGCAAGTTGTAACTTCTTCCTGATTCTCTCCATCAGTGTCCTACTCCGGTTTGAACAATGTAAGGCTGGACACCGGTACTGACAATCATCATTTTGGCTGCGTAAGATTCTCCAGCTTTGTTGTTGTTGAGCAACTGAAGCGCGAGCTGTTAAAGCTCCACCCTCATTTGGAAAGTGGGCTGGGAGCAGCAGCTCATTTGCATTTAAAGGGACACACACAGAAACAACGTGTTTTTACTCGCACCCAAATAGGGGCAAATTTGACAAGCTACAGACACATTCTGGGGACACCAGAGACTTATATTACATCTTGTAAAAGGTGCATTATAGGTCCCCTTTAAAGGGATAGTTCACCCTAAAATAAAAAAACTTTTCATTTACTTTCTCTAATGTCATTGCAAACCTGTATGCATTTTTGTCTAGATGATAGTTTGAAAAATGTCCTATGCTGAATTTGGAACTGCATACTAGTATACTGCTCTTACTACTTTTACATGATCTTTCTATGACAGAAATAGTAGGAGTTGTATGCTAGTACGTGGTTCTGAATTCTTCATTTTTTGTTTTTTTTTTTCTTTGTTTTTTTTTTTGTCTTTAAAATTAAAGTAAATGGGGTCAAACACTGTTTTGGATAAAAACAGTTCTTTCAAAAACATTCTTTCAAAAATATATTCTTTTGTGTTCTGCTGAAAAATGAAAGTCACAGGTTTGGAAGGCCATGACTCCAAGAGGGTGAGTAAATGATGACAGAATTTTAATTTTTGGTTGAATTATCTCTAACTGTTAGTTAGGTCATTTGAAATTGATATCAGTCTGTGTTTTTACAAACTGAGGGATGAGTAAATATCCTTTTCTGTGGTATTTGCCAGTATGCTGTTGATAGGTTTGTATTAAACCTGGAGCATTCATTTAATGTTGTTTATCCATGTGTATTTCTAGTAGGTCTTCTCAAGTGTTTTTCTTTCCACTCAGTCAGTGGGCAAACTCGCATTCATTAGAGTCATTGCTGACAGAATGGAAAGAGCAAAGATAGAGGAGGGAGGCGATAGGGTGGTCTTTGAAGTGCCTGTGGCAGCTCATTCCAGCGAACCATCAGCAGGGTCCCCGTATGCATACTCCTTTCACGGTTGTTATTGGTTTCACTGCTGTACCTCACTGCATTGAACAAGCTAACAAAGAAGGAGAGATGCATTCAAGTATCCTTTGTTGTGCGTCAGAACAATCACATTTCATCTTCAGTGAAATCCTGAAGAGTTTGAGGCAATTGAGTTTTGAATGAACCATCTTAAATAGAGAAATCATGAGTCACTATCGGTCAGAAAGAGTGTGAGTCAGTGCACTCGCTTCACACTGCGAGCGTCGTCTCTTTTTTCACTCTCTGCATTCATTACCCCCAGAGACACGTAACGTGTTCTTGAACCCAGACTGCGGAGCAAGACCTGCGGTCTAGATCTGCTACGGCTGTGTTAAAGATGCATCACTTCACTTTATGAATGAATGAATGAATCAGTGAAGGGATGAATGAAAGAAACCGAGCAAATGAATGAGCGGTGGGGGAGGGAAGGCTGCAGTGTTATGCGGTATCCACTTGGCCCCGCCCATCTTTATTTGTTCTTCCTTCCTCTCCTCCTGCCGCCTGATTGGCTGTGAGGATTCAATGCTGCTGGAAGGTACTGCAGTCATGTGGGGGTTACCCCCCTCCCTCCCCACCACAACCTCTGCAGTTTATGAATGAAAGTTGGAAAAATTGAATGAAGAAATGGGTTGCATGTGAGCGAATTGTGTGTGCTCACCCAGTCTTGTGCTCAAGTGAGAATATCTGTCTTGTTTTGGTTATTTACATGTATTTTATATGCATACTGTACATTTATGAGAATATAGTGTGTTTTACTATAATTTTGTGTGTGATATTGGAAAAAAAATTGCATGTTTTGTAGTTAGTGTAGTTTTGTAGTAGTGTTCACTACCGTTCGAAAAATTGGGGTCAGTAAGATTTTTTTTAAATATTTGTCACTTCTGCTCATTTATTTTATTAAAATACAGTAATATTGTGGAATAGTATTACAAATTAAAAATAACCAATGATATATTTTAATATATAATTTATTATATAGCTGAAATTTCAGCAGCCATTTCTCCAGTCTTCAGTGTCACAT